>SJXQ01010285.1:202130-245138 GCA_006408695.1 Aepyceros melampus
CGTGCTGTGATTCATGGGGTCGCAAAGAGTCGGACATGATTGAGCGACTGAACTGAACTGAACTGAACTTTATTTTTGTCATTCCACTGCCCTTTCATGCCATCTCTGGAGGGTTAATTTTTTCCTCCCCTTTGAGTATAAACTGGGGTAAGTTTCATGAATTTTCACTCACTTTTAACTAGTAAAGAGTTCTTGACTTTCATTCTTAGCTACACAGAAGTTCTATGTCATTAGCTGATATATCCAAGTGTCTTCTGAAAAAAAAAAATACACACAGCTTTGAGGTTAAGAATTATCTTTATTCAGTGGAATTTATGGAGGACTTTAGCTCAAGATACAGTCTCTCAGATAGCTCTGAGGGACTGTTCCAAAAAAATAAGGGAAGAGCCAGGATATATAGGAGTTTTAGTTGAGAGAAAAAACATAACAAATCATGTATTCGAACATCAGAAGATTACTGCTAATAAGAAAAACAAAACATTTCCAGTTAATGGTTTTAGTGCTTTTCTGTATCTGGGGAGATGCAAGAGTCTTGGGCTCACTGAAGTCATTTCCTCTGATGCTCACCTTTACTCCCGGGGGCCAGTGTCCTGTTTCTCTCCATCCTGAATCCCCTCAGGCAGCACAGCCAGCAGGAGCAGCTGCTGAGGCTGATGGCTCCTTTGTTGACTCAAATGGCAAGTGACATCCTTTGTTCACACAGGACAGAAGAATAATTTTTAAACAACTCCGAACTTAATTGAAAGTGAGTTTCTCCACTCGCTCAGGTCAGTTCTGCTTCGGCTGCCTGTTAGCCACCCAAAAGGAGGCAATAGGCTTCTCTCTTTTTCGTTGCCCTTGGTTTTTGCTTTGCTTCCTTTCTCTCAGCAGGTTCCTCCAGGGCTGAGGGACGCAGGGTATCAGGTTAGAAAGGTAAGGGAGATAAAGGCTTACTTGATAGAACATAGACAAAGCTAGCCTAGACGCCATTTGACTCTTTCCCATGGGGTGATTTCATGGCTTTTTCAAGAACTCAGCGTTACTTGATACTTAAGTGAAGTCACTCAGTCATGTCTGACTCTTTGTGACCCATGGACTGTAGCCTACCAGGCTCCTCCCTCCATGGGATTCTCCAGGCAAGAGTACTGGAGTGGGTTGCCATTTCCTTCTCCAGGGGATCTTCCCGACCCAGGGATTGAACCTGGGTCTCCAGCATTCCAGGCAGATGCTTTAACCTCTGAGCCACCAACTATCTCTTCTAGGGTCACTTTAAGGCCCTCAATGTCCAGTTGAACTCTATAGCATTCTTCTGCTGAGGTCACATTGCCCCAACTGTTCATAACTAGACGCCATTTGACTCTTTCCCATGGGGTGATTTCATGGCTTTTTCAAGAACTCAGCGTTACTTGATACTTAAGTGAAGTCACTCAGTCATGTCTGACTCTTTGTGACCCATGGACTGTAGCCTACCAGGCTCCTCCCTCCATGGGATTCTCCAGGCAAGAGTACTGGAGTGGGTTGCCATTTCCTTCTCCAGGGGATCTTCCCGACCCAGGGATTGAACCTGGGTCTCCAGCATTCCAGGCAGATGCTTTAACCTCTGAGCCACCAACTATCTCTTCTAGGGTCACTTTAAGGCCCTCAATGTCCAGTTGAACTCTATAGCATTCTTCTGCTGAGGTCACATTGCCCCAACTGTTCATACATGGCACACACATGGTCTGTGGGACACTTACATCTTTTGCTCTAACAAGCTCTGAGAATACATGCCAGGTTCAATCCTTCCTTGGAGAAGGAAATGGCAACCCACTCCAGTGTTCTTGCCTGGAGAATCCCGGGGACAGGGGAGCCTGGTGGGCTGCTGTTGATGGGGTCGCACAGAGTCGGACACGACTGAAGCGACTTAGCAGCAGCAGCAACAATCCTTCCACCTCTCTTACTTCCCCATCAGAGCAGCTAAGCAGCCACAGTCTCTCGCTCTTTGGATCTTGAGGGTGGTGTCCAGTCCAGGACACTCAAACTCAGAAAGGAATTTCTCAAGATCTCCAGGTAGTTCCACTGAATCTTTTTCCCAGGGATGTGAGTTGAAAGAGAAGGAATCTTCCATCTGATATGGACAAGGGTAAGTCAAACTCATAGTATGAGAGAGTCCCTTTAATAAATCCTCTCTTTCTTCTCAGTCTCTTTTTTCAGACTGGTGATGAGTGGCCAGTTTGAGTTAGAAAATGGTTCTTGATCACTTGCATTGAATGCTCTGAACTGGGACTTCTATCTCTACTTTAGTCATGATGGTGTAACTAGCATCTGTGTCTTAGAAATTCAACTTAGGACTTCGTCCAGGGCATTGGGAAACGAAGATTCCCTTATAATACCTCTTTGCAATTGTATAATAACTTGTTTATGTTGATTATTTGTTGTGTAGCAGACACTGCTTTATACCTTATCTTACTCAGTCTTCCTCACAATCTTATAAGAAAACAAACTTCGGAGAAGTCAAGTAATTTTTGTAAAGTCACTCAGGTAACAGATTGCAAAGTTCTTCCAGCTCTATGCATTACTTTCTTTTTAGGAAAATAAGAATGATATTGCCCCTTAGAAAGAAAATATTGTGCATTCATCAGGAAAAACGCTATAACTGTTTAATATTCTGGGTTTGACAATGGGAAGAGAGAATCTTGGAGTAAAATTAACAAGAAGTCTCACTTGCTAAGCATTTGAGTATGTGTAGTCACTTAATTCTTATAAAACTTTGTGATATGGATGGCTTTGTCTTCATCTCATAGATGAAAAAGCTAAAGCCAGTAAGAAATTATGTGACTTCCCCTACATTATACAACCAGGAATATTTGGAGCCAAGACTTAAAATCTGAAGTCTCAGCTATGATGCTGAAGCTACTTTTTCTCTCCACTCTGATGGGCACACAGCAGCAGAAGGAATACGAGCTGTGGCAAATGTTTGGCTGAAGTTTCTTTCTAAAACATTTGACTCTAGATGAATCAATATTATATGGCAGTCAAGTTTTTTGTTTTGTTTTGTTTTTAACTAACCTTCATGAAAACAAAGAGCATCTTATTTGTTTTGGAATCCCTAATATCTGGTCCAAGTTGACACTCTATTGCTGGATCAACTAAATAAGTTAAACAGATGAGTGAATAACTTTGATTTCAACTTCTGGTGGGAAGTGGTTTTTCATGTGACTTAAGTTAGTTGGGGCTTCCCTGGAGGACCAGTGGTTATAACTTCACCTTCCGTTGAAGGGGATGTAGGTTTGATCCCTGGTCAGGGAGCTGAGCTCCCACATGTCTTGGGGTCAAAAAACCAAAACATAAAATAGAAATGATATTGTAACAAATTCAATGAAGACTTACTTTAAAATTATCCACAGTAAAAAAAAAAATCTTTAAAAATAAATAGATAAATTAATCCTCCTCCTGGGTATTTGCATTTTATAAGATGATCCTGGGAGAAGAGTTGACATGAACGATATCCAAAGTTGAATTTCTGATTCTGTGATTGGAATAGAGGTGGAAGAGGAATTGAGACATAATTTTTCTCTGGAGTCTCAAATTTCATTGTAGAAACAGTAGCTTACCACATCTGTCTGCCTTAAGGAAAAAGTAGCATGCTTCTTTATTTGGGTTACAAAGTATCCAGAAACATTTTACACCAAGAAGTATGTCCTAATCATTTCAGTCATTCAGCAATGAGACAGGCTGCTTCCAACGTATTCAGAGTCAAGGAAGCTGCTGGTTGGGTTCTTGGGAGGAGGGATTGAAATGTTACCGGTGGCTTCTAAGATATTCTGTCCCTGAACGTCCGGCGATTCTGGGATTTGTTCCTGTGGTTGATGACAATGGTGCAGCTAACCAGGTCTGCGTGTCTGTCGTCCACAGGTCTGAGGCGCAATTACAGATGCACCACCTGCAGTGTCTCTCTAAACTCAATAGAACAGTATCACGCCCACCTGAAAGGATCCAAACACCAGACCAAGTAGGTGCTTCCATGCTTTCCCGCTTCAGTCCTTTTGTATGTAACCTTCAGTATGACGAATGAAGGCTAACCACTTTACTTACTGCAAAATAAGTAGATGAAAACGACATCTCTGATCTCCAAGGTTCCCTTGATATTTATGCCCCTCAAGCCTACAGAGCCGGCCTGACATTGCTTGAAGAGTGACTTTTTCCTTTTTTTTGATACAGTGATGACAATTTTTTTTTCCATTTCCTTCCTTCTTTTCAAGGACAGTAAGCACATTTGTATGAACTTCCCAGGAAGTTTTAAAATAAACAATATAATTTCTCTTAATACTTTGGGGGTGGACCGGGCCTCCTGTTGTGAAGTCAAATTCTATGGATGTCTTCTACCACTTTCTGTTTCTAGAAGAGTATGGTTGATGAGTCTGGAAAACTAACAACTCTGGAATTTTAAGTCATTCACATGTATAGCTATTTTCAATTGAATGGAGGCTCATTCCACACCCTCCTCTGATTCTCATGATTTTATCCCAGAAAAGGCTAATCAGGCATTGTTTGCCCTGTGTCTATACTGCTCATCTTGTTACAAAACCAATACTTTTATGTATTTTTAGAGTAGCTAATAAAATCTAATAAAATAGGGAAAAAACAAAGGATATCTCAATTTTCCTGAATATAATTGTTTTCATTTCTCTCATATTCATGAGCAGACTCATTGAAACAGATCTGAGTATATCAGAGACTCATGAATAATGAATGACTCATTGGACAAACATTGATGGAGCTCCCACATGTGTCAGACCCTGAGTGTGACCCGGGGAAGAAAAGCTGAGTGGACTTAATTAAGCCTTCCTCTTGGGGAACTCTCTGCCAAGCTGGAGAAACAGTCATGTAAACACGTAGATTGTTCAGTTACCATAAAGTGGGCACCCCAAGCTCTGAGGACCAGGGACAGGGAAAGATTTCCAGGGACATCGACGCAGAGGCTGAGTTCATAACAGTGAAGTCCAGATTTGATTTTGTCTTCTATTATCACTCAGTGACCAGCACAGCACTTGATACATTCCTAGTGCTTCATGAACATTCCTGATGGGTTTCCTAGGTAACTCAGTGGTAAAGAATCTGCTTACGATGCAAGAGATACAGGTTTGATCACTGGACTGGGAAGAGCCCTGGAGGAGGAAATGGCAGCCCACTCCAGTATTCTTGCCTGGGAGATCCAATGGACAGAGGGGCCTGGGGGCTGACGTCCAAGGCGTTGCAGAGTCAGCCACGACTTAGCGACTAAACAAGAATAATACATTGCTAATGGTGTGGATGTGTGATTTTAAAAGATAAATGATGACTTTCCAAGCAGATATATAAGGAAGGTGCATTCCAGGCGAGGAAAGGTCTTTGCAGAGATATTGTAAAGATGCTTAGACCACAGTGGGTCTGGCTTCAGTGGGGGAGTTTAAGCCCAGAGTTTCTGACTGACCCCTAACTGACTCAGTTTTTCCTCCATGTTGTGCTGTTGGGTGAGTAAAGCTGCTTTCATGACTTGCTTCGCTCTTATTCACCCCCACAGGGCTTTTATCAAGGGAAATCTTCAAAAGCAATATTTGCTGTGATTGGTTACTGAGCACCTGCATTGGTTATTAGCAGCTGCTATACCACCTGCCACCCCCAACCAAAAACATCATCTCTTCAGCATCTCTAATCATCACAGTGTATGCATTCTCACCAACACACACACACCTTACGAGGATCTGCAGCATGAAGCAAGCATCATTTAGGGCACATTTATTGCTCTTCGTGGGTAGAAAAAGGTAGACGATAATGACTTTAGGTGACAAGGATCATGTAGATAACCAACGCAGGTAGAAAGCATCTCAGTTTCAGGAGAACGTCTACTTCTCTCTGTGTTCCTATAAGACTTCCTGTGATAGGACTTGAGCCAGGCACAGTCACATCTGTTACCTTATTTTGTCCCCACTGCCTCTACATACATATTGTGCTTAGTCACTCAGTCGTGTCTGACTCTTTGGGTCCCATGGACTGTAGCTCACCGGGCTCCTCTGTCCATGGCAATTCTCCAGGCAAGAATACTGGAGTGGGTTGCCATGCCCTCCTCCAGGGGATCTTCCCACAGATAGAACCCGGGTCTCCCACATTGCAGGCAAATTCCTTACTCCCTGAGCCACCAGGGAAGCCCAAGAATACTGGAGTGGGTAGCCTATCCCTTCTCCAGGGGATCTTCCAGACCCAGGAATCAAACTGGGGCTCCTGCATTGCAGGCGGATTCTTTACCAGCTAAGCTACCAGGGAAGCCCGAACATATATATTACTGACTCATTATGTGATTTGAGAAAACCAAGGCTCAGAGAAGCTAAGTCAGCCAGCCAACAGCTGACAAATGGCAGAACCAGGACTGGACTCAGCAGCGTCTGCCTCACGCTTCTAATTAATTCATGTCATTCAGTCACTGCAGACAGGCTTGGGACACAGGATGTCAGGGCCAGCCGGTAGAAGGCCCCATCGTGAATTTTGAAAAAGGGCATCTCCTCTCTAGTGTAATTTAATAATCACACGTGACTTCAGAAGGGCACATCGCCTCCTGTGCTGCCTTCTTTTCAATAAACAAGAGTTTGCTTTTTTTTTTTTTTAATCACAAAAGTACGAGCTTGCTGTGCTTCTAAAGAGTGAAATGAGGGAAATGTGAAGAAAACAATTGTCACAGCTCCACCTCGCTGGTCTGGTTCATCCGCTATTATACTGAATCTGAGTATCCTGAGTGTGTGTTTATGTGTGTCTTAGTTTATGAGACAGACTGCTCCGTAACTTTCTTGTAATATCCTTGTTTGGTTTGCTTTTAAGTGTGTGTGGGCCTCCTTAAACAAGTTGAGAGCTTTTCCTTCTATTTCTAATTCTTGAATGAGTTTGTAGTAGACAGCTTCTGGTTTCTTATCTTAGAAACTAAGAATTCATTGGTGAAGTCATCTAGGCCTAGAGATTTATGCTTTGCTGTTCAGTTGCTAAGCTGTGTCTGACTCTCTGCAACCCCACGGACTGTAGCACGCCAGGCTTCCCTGTCCTTCACCGTCTTCTGGAGTTTGCTCAAACTCATGTCCATGAGTTAGTGATGCTATATAACCATCTCCTTTTCTGTCAACCCCCTCTCCTTTTGTCTTCAATCTTTTTCAGCATCAGGGTCTTTTCCAATGAGTTGGTGATGGATTTATACTATGGGAGTACTTCGATTAGAAAAGTAGCTTTTTTTTTTCTACCATACTGTTCATACTTTCATTTTTCTTATACCAGTTTAAATAAGGTGTCTTTCAATGAATGTGTCCATTTTATTTACATTTTAAAATATATTGGTATAAAGTTGTTTACTTTGTCACCTAATTTTATTTTTGATGTCTGTGGAATATTTTTTCTTTCTGGACATTGTTTATTTATTTCTTCCTCTTTTTTGGCTCAACTTTTTGTTAGAAGTTTATCAGTCTTTATTAAGTTTTGTTTAGATGATCAGATGTTGGGGATTTGGTGATTTTCTTTATGTGCAGTTATTTTATCACCTTTAAAACATTATTTCTTTTTTTCTACCTTTTAAGGTTTAATCTGCATTTCCTCTCTGCTTCTTAATATAAAAGTGTAGGATCCATAATGAAAAAAAAATCTGAAAAAGAAAAAAAGATGTATATATACATATATATACGACTTCCCTGGTGGCTCAGACGGTAAAGCATCTGCCTATAATGCAGGAGACCCAGGTTCGATCCTGGGGTCGGGAAGATCCCCTGGAGAAGGAAATGGCAACCCACTCCAGTATTCTTGCCTGGAGAATCCCATGGACAAAGGAGCTTTGTTGGCTACTGTCCATAGGGTCGCAAAGAGTTGGACATGACTGAGAGACTTCACTATATGAAACTGAATCACTTTGCTGTACACTTGAAACTAACACAATATTGTGAATTAACTATTGCTGTTATTGTTTAGTCACTAAAGTTGTGTCTGACTCTTCTGCAACCCCATGGACTGTATACATCAATATAAAAATTAGGGGGAAAAAAGGGTGTAAGTTAGCAATTTTTCAATGTTTTTTCTTTTTCTAGTATAAGAATTTCAGAGAAGGCAATGGCACCCCACTCTGGTACTCTTGCCTGGAAAATCCCATGGATGGAGGAGCCTGGTAGGCTGCAGTCCATGGGGTTGTGAAGAGTCGGACATGACTGAGCGACTTCACTTTCAGTTTTCACTTTCATGCATTGGAGAAGAAAATGGCAACCCACTCCAGTGTTCTTGCCGAGAGAATCCCAGGGACGCGGAGCCTGGTGGGCTGCCGTCCATGGGGTCGCACAGAGTCGGACACGACTGAAGCGACTTAGCAGCAGCAGCAGTATAAGAATTTAAGGTTTTCAATGTACCTCAACAGATTGTTTTAGTTGCATTCTAAAAGCAAATTTTTGTATTACACAAGTTTTAATATGTAGTATTTTCTTTTTGTTACTTATTTCAGTATACTTTCTGCTTTGCTCCTTTTACTCATGTTTGTTTAGAAATTCTCCTGATGTATTCATGTTTGATTAGAAGTGTTATGTCTAAAATCAAATATTTATAGGATTTTTCTATTTATATTTGTTCTAATTTGTTTGTATCTGGATTCTACCAGGGTCATAGAAAATATTTTAAATGACCTCAGTCTCTTGAAATTTGTATAGACTGACTCTGTTCCCCGGGGCCTCCCAAGCAGTGCTAGTGGTAAAGAACCTGCCTGCCAATGCAGGAGATTTAAGAGATGCAGGTTCAGTCCTTGGGTCGGGAAGATTCTCTGGAGGAGGGCATGGCAACCCACTCCAGTTTTTTTGCCTGGAGAATCCCATGGAGAGAGGAGCCTGGTGGGCTATAGTCCATGGGGTCGCAAAGAGTCAGACACGACTGAAGCGACTTAGCACGCAGGCATATAGTCAATTCTGCTAATATTTTATGTTTACTTGAAAAGAATTTACTGTTGAGTAAATGATCCTTGCTATCAATTAGGTAGTTTCTTAATCCAGTTCAAATTAGTATATCATCACGGATTTTTTTAAGATCTATTTGTTATATCCATGAGAAGCAGACATAATTAAAAACTTCCAACTACATGCATGGATTAGCCTATGTGTCCCGTTAATCTTTTGTATGTAGTTTTATATATTTAAAGATATATTGTTAGCTACTTAGAAATGTAGGATTTTTAATGCTTTCTTATTGTATGGGCCCTTTTTCTAAAATCATCTCTTGCCACCATGAAATGTCCTTCCCTGTTACTAGTAGTATTTTCCTTGAGGTATACTAACATTGACTCAGCAGCTCTTCAAGGCTTTCAAAAGCTTTTTCCTTTAAATTGCATCCAGCCCTTATTTTGTCTTCAGGTGGAAGGTTAGTGTGACCAGTTACTCAACCAGAATCAGAAACGGAGATCAGCCAAATGGTTTTTTAACTGTTCTAATCTAAGTCAACATAAGCATTAAAGTGTCAGTAATTTTCAAGGTTTTATATTTATATTTTTAGCGATCATTTCTAAAGAAGTGTTGAGATGAGCAAAGATGACTCAGTTGTGTAGTGGAAAGAACACGGAATTTTATTTCTAGGGCAATTTTGCTGCTGAGTGACCCTGGGCACCAACAAACCTTTCAGGCTCACTTCCCTCAAAGATGAGTGATTAGTGCCGACAAGAATGAGACAAATGTGGTTCTACTTTCCACGCTTTACTCGTGATCCTGGTATTATTTTTTATGAAACCTGAATTCAGACCTAAAATTCCTCCTGAAACATGCCCCCAGTCAGCCTTAACCGTTTATTGAAACTGGCAATGACCCTCCCCTGCCCCAGTTATGTCCACCCAGAACTGCACAATACGACCTCACTTGTAAATAGCACCTTTACAGAAGTAAAAGTTGAGAATCTCAAGGTGAAATCTTTCTGGATTTATAAGAATGACTTATAGTGTCTTTATGAGGGGATAGAAAGGGAGATTTGCACACGCGCAGAAGGTGGCCATGTGAACATAGATTCAGAGACTAGAGTTTGCTTCCTTCTAAGACAAGGCCCATCAGGAGCCAGTAAGTTCTGGGAGAGGCCAGGGGGATTCTCCTCCAGAGATGTCAGGGAGCTGACAGCTTGATTTCAGACTTCCATCTTCTAGAGCTTCCATTCTCTAGACAGAATACATTTCTGTTATTTGAAGTCATTCAGCTTTGACTACTTTTTGAGGCCAGCCCTAGGAAATTAATGTAGTGTAAAACTTACATGCTTTGTTTCGTAAGTAATCCTTCAGTCCTATTTTCCTGGACAACTGCTTACAATGCTGATCCATCATGACAATGTGGTGATGGTGATGATGGTGAGAATGGTGTGGTGGTGATGCCACCGTGAATAACTGAAGTGGGACTGGTATGAGGCTAGGACACAGCTATAGACTAAAATGCCTTGAAAGGATCACATCTCATACACATGGCAGTCCTGTAATTGGCCGGAGCCACACGTCTCCACTTTATAGGTTAGAAAATTGGATCTCAGACTTGTCCAAGGCCCCCAGAATAATTGGTCGGCAGAGCCAAGAACAGAAGTCAGGTTTTTTGGCAACCTTTACTATTACTGTTATAGTAATACTTAAGAGCAATATAACAATAATAGCATTATTTAAACATTGTTATAACTGTAGTAGTAAAGGTTGCAAATAACCTGACTGCTGTTCTTGGCTCAACTAGTTAAATGCCTTTTTCTTTTTTAGGCAAATGTCATAAACAGCAAAATGACAGTCAAATGCTGCTCCATGGTTAAATAGCAAGAGAAATATTCAATATCTAATGAGATTAAAGGTTTAGAAATGCAAATGATTACCCTGACATATAAAGCAATCGCCCATTAGTAGATTTTTTTCAGCATTTCCAGGAGATCTAGCCTGTCAATTAGTACAAATGCTTAAAATGAAATTTAAAGACACATGAGTTCATACTATGAACTCATACTAATGAACAGCTCCCCCCAATAATGTACTTAAATTTGAGTTTAGGGAACACTTCAGGCCTCGGGACATTATATTACCTAGAATGAAAGGATATAAAAGTTGTCGTTACTTACTTTGATATTTCAGACAGTTCAAAATGAGATGTAAGTGTCTAAGAGAATAAATCTGACTGACCACAATTTAGTTGTAATTTCTAAATGTGCCACTTCCTTTGAGAAAAAGCCTGAAATGGTGATCTCCACTGCTTTTTCTGCAGTTTTTTTCCCAATTAATATGAATCGTTCAGACAAAACCTTCGTATTATTCATTTCCCCATTATGTTCCTTTATTTGTGAAGCGATTGAATGGACGTTCAATCTAATTTTCAGAGCTGGAATAATTTGCTTTAAAAACCTTGGAATTCAGTTCTTGCATTCAGGATAGTAGCTGGGTGGGAGTACAATCAATAATAAATAAGATGCTTTTGCAAGAGATGCCAAGCATGGAGAATCGACTGGAATTATAATAAATGTGTTGCTGTTCAGTTACAGAGCAGGCTGCTGTGTTTTCCAGTATCTCCCAGCATTTGCTCGGTTTCGTGTCCATTGCTGTCTAACCGTCTCACCCTCTGCCGCCCTTTCTCCTTTTGCCTTCAGTCTTTCCTAGCTTCACGGTCTTTTGCAATGAGTCGGCTCTTCCCTTCAGCCAAAGTACTGAAGCTTCAGCTTTACTATTGGGCTTCTCTGATGGCTCAGTGGTAAAGAATCCGCCTGCCAACTCAGGAGACACAGGTGACTTGGATTCAATCCCTGGGTTGGGAAGATCTCCTGAAAAAACAAATGGCAACACACTCCAGTATTCTTGCCTGGGAAATTCCGTAACTCAGTGACTATTCAGCAATAGCAATTATAATAAGTAAAGTAGCTCAATATTCCAAGGTGATGCTCTCTTCAGAAACAAGCCAACACACAGAAGCCAAGTCAAGGCATGGACTTCTTCAAAGGCTAAACATATAGAAATTTTTGTTGAATTTTCAATGTCATTTCCTGTCAATAACCAATTTCAATAACCAGAGGGGTTTGGACTTTGGTTCTGAGTGCTGAGATCAACAGGCATGAGGCAGTGTTGACAACAGAGCTGTCCTTACCCAAAGAGGGTGAAGTTAGTTCTCCTCTGCTGATAATTATGTGTAAGCTGCTTGGAAAGTCTCAGAATAAAGGGCACAGTCTAGAATCCAAGGCAACTGCTTTGCTTGCTCCAGTTTATGAAGCTGGCCATGCAGACGAGCCCCTGTAGGGGGTGAAGCTTATGGAGCGTCACCACGTGTTTCTAGCCCCAGGGCTAAACTTACATCCTATGTGCTCAGTCGCTTGTCTTGTCTGACTCTTTGCAACCCTACGGACCGTAGCCTGCCAGGCTCCCTGTCCATGGGATTCTCCAGGCATGGGTTTTCTCCAGGGGATCTTCCCAACTCAGGGGTCGAGCATGCATTTATGTCCCCTGAGTTGGCAGGAGGATTCTTTACCATTAGCACCGCCTGGAAAGCTCATTTACATCCTAGGCACTATGAACAGGGTGCCTGGTGAAGCACAAGGATGGGGCTGAGCTAGGGCTTGTGGCTCAAAGGCCATTCTCTGTTTAGCCCTGCTTTTTAAAATGTATTTATTAAACTATAGCTGCTTTGCAATGTGGTGTTACTTTCAGCTGTACAGCTTCAGATTCTTTTCCATTATAGGTTGTTACAAGATATCAAATATAATACTATACAGTAAATTCTTGTGCTTTATCTGTTTTATATATGGTAGTATGTATCTATTAATCCCCAACTCCTAATGTATCCCTCCCCTCCTTTACCCTTTGTAACCTTCAGTTTGTTTTTTATGTCTGTGAATCTGTTTTGTAAATAAGTTTATTTGAATCATTCTTTAGATTCCACATACAAGTGATATCATATGCTACTTCTCTTGGAGAAGGAAATGGCAATCCACTCCAGTATTCTTGCCTGGAGAATCCCATGGACGGAGAAGCCTAGTAGGTTACAGTCCACGGGCTCGCAAAGAGTCGGACACGACTGAGCGACTTCATCTTCACCTTTGTCTTTCTCTGCCTGAGTTGCTTCACTTAATGTAATACCCTCCAGGCCCATCCGTGTTGCTGCACATGGCAAAGTTTTGCTCCTTTTTGCTGGCTGAGTAGTATTCCACTGTGCCTGTTGACCACATCTTCTTTGTCCATTCCTCTGTTGATGGCCACTGAGGTTGCTTCTGTGCCTTGGCTATTGTGAGCAGTGTTATTGTAAACATTGGAGTGCGTGTATATTTTCAAGTTAATTTGTGTCTTGTCTGGATATGTGCCCAGAAGTGGGATTGCTGGATCATATGATAACTCTATTATTAGTTTTTTAAGGAACCTCCAGTCTTTTCCACAATTAACTCTGTTTTTATTGAATATTCAAGTCCACTATTGTCAAGAGTCCTCCCTTCTTTGTGGAAGGCCCCAGAGTCCAATTTCTCAAATGGAAGACAGTAGCCTATAGATAAAGGAATTCCAGAGAAGCAGGAAAAAACTAGATATGTCCCTCTCTATAGCACTAGTACACAGGCAATTATAATATCTTTGTTTTTCCTAAATCTCACTTGCATGCTTTTTGCTCTATATGCCATATCTAGGATACATTGGAATTTCAGTCTGTGAACAGATTAGGCCTTTTGTGGGCTTGGAAAGAACTAAATACAGAGCTCTTTCACTCTTTCATATTCAGAATGACTGATGACCCCTAGTACTCTCTAGCTCACTCATTTCCCATCCCCCTCCTTCTGGATGTGATGTGAAAATTGCTCAGTCATGTTCAACTCTTTGAGGCTCTGTGGACTATACAGTCCATGGAATTCTCCAGGCCAGAATCCTGGAGTGGGCTGCCTTTCCCTTCTCCAGGGGATTTTCCCAACCCAGGGATCGAACCCAGGTCTCCCACATTGCAGGCAGATTCTTTGCCAGCTGAGCCACAAAGGAAGCCCAAGAATACTGGAGTGGGTAGCCTATCCATTCTTCAGTGGATCTTAATAACCCAGGAATCGAACCGGGGTCTCTGGCATTGCAGGTCGATTCTTTACCAACTGAGCCAGCAAGGAAGCCTGGAGGGCCTTTGATTCTGACCTGCTTGACATTTGCACGAGTCATGGCTGTCTCCAGAGTGGTCTGAGCTGATGGTTTCAAGTCTCAGCTTTGATCGTGAGTCCCCTTGCCTACCTCTCATGTTCTTGTTTTACTGCTTCCGAACATCACTTAGGTCTCCTAGGGACTCCCCTGGTGGTCCAGTAGTTGAGACTTCATCTTCCAGTGCAAAAGGTGCAGGCTTGATTCCTGGTCAGGGAGCTGGGATCCCACATGCCTCACAGCCAAAAAGCCAAAACGTGAAACAGAAACAATATTGTAAAAAATTTTGTAAAGACTTCAAAAAGAGTTACATTAAAAGAAAAAAAGAAGAAGAAGAAAGTCACTTGGTACCAACTTCCAAGGGTGCAAGCCTGTTACCTGACTCGGTTCTGGAAAGTGCATCAGCATCAAGAGAGAAAAGAACCACCAGAAGGAAGTGATGGAGCTCAATAGTCCCAGCCTGGGAGGTGGACAGCTAGTTCTAGATCAGTGCTTCTCAAATCATGTCCCCTCACTGAGTTTCAAAGCCCTCCTTGAGTATAGGGTAGTCAAGATCTCTATTAACCCAACATTATCTAATTTTATGCTTCAAGGTTGAGCTTTTTAAACTTTTCAGGATTTTCCAGGTACAGAAGAATGGCTCTCAAGTTGTCCTTCTTTAGTGCTTATTTGTCTCTTGCTGAGTGGCCCAGAAATTGACCAACCCCCTCAGAGTCAAGTTCTGCTAAAGGAAAGGTGTCCTACAGGCCTGTTTATCCTATCCTTAGACAAAGACCAAGGGGCTTCTCAAAGGCTATGACTTGGGGCAAAAGAGGTGAAGTTCATCGTACAAGGAAAGAGTAGAGGAAAAAGCTTACTTTCACTTTATTCCCTGTTGTGAATACCAAGCACTCATTCTGTCGGTTTCTCTGGCCAACAGGACGGATGAAAGGCATGAGAGAGGCTGGAAGGGGACCTTGGCCCCTCACCTGAGCAGCCAGGCCTCTGGTTTTATACTCACTCTGGCCTTTGAAAGCTACTGTAACCTGTTCTCACTCATCTCACCAGAGGTGATCAGAAACTAGAATATGTCCATGTGTTAACTGTCTTGAGCTGCCTTGACTTCTACTCTGACCTAACTCTGGAAAAACTATTGAATTTGGCCAACATTTGTCTCATCTGGATGGCATCACTGACTCGATGGACGTGAGTCTGAGTGAATTCCGGGAGTTGGTGATGGACAGGGAGGCCTGGCGTGCTGCGATTCATGGGGTCGCAAAGAGTCGGACACGACTGCGCGACTGAACTGAACTGAACTGAACTGAACAGTCTCATCTCTTAAAATTGTCATAAACAGGAAATGCCAGGAAACTGACTTAAGATAAATAAGGACCTTGCTTCACGTAGGTCGACGCTGGTAGGGGAGTGGTTGGAGGAGACAGGATGGGGCTGGAAACGTGCCATTGTTATGGTTTTGAGTCTGGCTCTCCATCACTGCCCTTTCGCTGGAGGAGAGGACTGAGGAGGTCCACTCTGGCTGGGATTTTCCTAGTGTAAATAAAAGAGGTAGTAGTTTGAGGGATTGGACAAATCTACCCCTCACCCTATTCAATTCACTCCAATGACCAAAATCAGTTGAGTGTCTACTGTGTTTGAGACATTGAAATCAGTCTTAGGGACAATAGAAGACCATTATGCCTCTCAACAAGCTTGTACTCTAGTTGAGGGGATGCAATGCATAGTCAAGCAAATGCAGCTAAAATCAATACAGGATATGTTGGCACAAAATGCTGCTGGAATTCAGAAGAAGTGGTTGCCTCTGGTCGGAGGCCCTAAGGAAAGGTGATCAACAGTGAGGGCAGGGAAGGGGCTTAGGAATGAGACCATCAAGGTTCAATCCTGGCTGTACAGCTTCTGACTGTGTGTCCTTGAGTTTCTTACGCAAAGACCTCTCTGGAGCTTAGTTTCCACACCTGAAAAATGTGACAGATTTAAAAAAATAAAGAAAAGTAAAGAAAAAATAGAAGGAAAAAATAATAAAAATAAATAAATAAAAATTCTTAGCAAAATTATGGTGAGGACTGAGTTTTAAGAACCACAAAAAGAAACAATAACAAAAAATATGAAACTTCTTAGATAATACTTGGCTTGAATGACATGGACCTTATTCTCGTGTTAGTCGTCATTCTGTATTAATAAAATTACATTTGAAATGAGCCTTGGGGAACAGGGAGATGAATATTGATGGCTCCCTGAGGACTTTTTTGTCCTAAGAAGTACTCTTTTTGGCTTTCCTGGTGGTTCAGATGGTAAAGAACCTGCCTACAATGTGGAAGAGCTGGGTTTGATCCATGGATTCAGAAGATCCCCTGGGAGGAAATGGCAACTCACTCCAGTATTCTTTCTTGGAGAATCCCCATGGACAGGGGAGCCGGGCAGGCTATAGTCCATGGGGTCACAAAGAATCAGACATAACTAAGTGACATACACGCTCCTTCTGTTAAGATTGCTCCAGAATTCTCCACAGCAAAGTTTAGTTGCTTGCTCAAAGTTGGGGTTTTGTACTCCAGCAAAAGTTCAGGGTTTAGAACCCAAATTGACCTAAATCAGACAGTGGAATATAAAGAATGATCTAGGACAGTCTTTAGAAGGCTAGTTTCATTCTGAGTTTGTTGGGGTCTATTGCCTTCCGCCTGTTCCAAGTCCTCCTTTCACACGGTTTCAACCTTGGTATTCAATCTTGCTGCATCCGAAAGAACACTTTTTAATAATTTATTTTATTACAGTATCATTGATTTACAATGTTTTGTTAATTTCTGCTGTACAGCAAAGTGATTAAGTTTCTCATATATATATGATTCACTTATTGCATGGATATTGAATGGCATTCCATGATGATTTGTTACAGGATATTGAATAGCGCCCCCTGTGCAACACAATAGGACCATGTTGTTTATCCATTCTCTCTCTCTCTCTCTCTATATATATATATATATATATATACACACACACACACACATATATATAGTACTTTACATCTGCTAATCCCCAACTCCCAATCCATCCTTCCCTTCCCCTACTCTCCCCTCTTGGCAACTATAAGTCTGTTCTCCATAACTATGAGTCCGTTTCACAGATAGATTCATTTGTATCATATTTTAGATTCCACATATAAGTGATATTTATCTTTCTCTGTCTGATTTACTTCTCTCACTGTGACAGTTTCTAGGTCCTCCATGTTGCTGCAAATGACATAATTTCATTCTTTTTTATGGAGAAAATTTTTTGAATGCTCCCAGTATGTGTGTGTGGTCTTTACACTCTGATTCCTACTCAGGCTTCTGACTTTCTCTGGCTCTGATTACCAGTTACATTTTGTCAGTCATCAGTAATTAGACTCTATTCTCCAAAGACTGGGAGTTATAAACCTTGAAAGTAAATAAAATAAATGGGACTATACTCTTGGATGCATTTCCTAACGTCATTCTTCTAATATTCTTTTGAGACTCCTTGGAGAGATTTTTTCTTTACCATTCTGCTAACACAGACCACATTTTTCTTCTTTATTTGCATTTTTTATTTCTCCATTGAAAAATAATATATATCCTTTTTTATGCAGGCATCTGTCTGCTGGAGCTCATGCTAGATCCTAGCTAATCTCAACATTAACTTATTAAATCTGACTTTGATTCACAGCATTTGATAAATGGCCCTATCTTCCAGAATCTGGAAGGGTTTTCTCAAAAAACAAATGATCTTCCTGTTAGGGAGTCACCTCTGCAGGTGTTAACTACTGTTATTTAAGTTATAACTCAGCAATAAACATTTTGAAGATTTTTGTTTGCATTTTTCCTTCTTGGAGTTAAAATTTTACAGGCCATTCTATAGTGGGTTAAGCATAGCAAGATGTACTCAGAATCTGGGCCTCAGTCTGAATATACATTTTTTTAGCATCATTATAGTATATATGTGTCACTTTGAATAGTCCTTAACAGAAAACAAGAATGTGTATTTTCTTTTCTATAGGTTTTAGGGTCACAGAGAAACCTCAGTCCTTGTCATGCTGAGTAGTCAAATACAAATCAAAATCTAGCTAGCTTTCAAAATGTTGGTGACATTTCAAGTTCAGGACACAATTACTTCAAAGTTCTACTCGCAGCTTCTGGTCCTGTTATGCTCCCCAGAGATATATCTGTCTTTTTGCTTCCTTATTTAAGTGCTCTTTCTTCTAAAGACACCTAACAGGCTAACATGTGCTCTTTACTCTGTTTGATTCCAAAACCATCACTGCTGAATATATTCCTGTTCTAACAAGAATGATCTTATAATAGCCCCAAATAGAGGAGTTTCAGACCTCTGATTTGGCTTCCTTGATAATGAATAAAACTCAAACAATAGATTCTGTGTTCTAACATCTTCCAGGGCTAAATAAGATAAATTTCCTAACAGTTAAGATTTTCATGGTCAGGCAACTTATTGAGTTGCTCTTGAGTATCTATAATAGAAAGGACCCTTTTAGACCAACTACACAGTTTTCGATTTCTTGGAACTAGATGTCATGATTGTATTATTTCATATTATATAAGAATCCTGCAGGTAAAAAGGATGCTTTCTGTGTAAGAGAGAGACCAGTTCAGAATGTAATCTGAGCAATTCATTACAGATAAGAAATTTACTGGATGAGAAGGAAGACATTTGCTGTTCCCCTTCTAAAAGTGGCAGGAAAGGAGTTAGGCTCCCTCACACCAGTATTTCAAAAAACATCAGTACAAGTTAAAGCTCTGCCAGCAGGTTTCATGTAGGTATGCACATTGAAGAGGCATTTCTCATTTAAATTTAACTCTCAAGAAACCTAGTCGCAAGCCACTAATTAGTCAACCTTCTAGAACTTGCAATGGATAGTTCTATATTGAATCTTGAGAGTTCATTCTGCTGATGGAATTTGCTCAGCAAAGGTGGTCTGAGGATGCAGGAGGGGGTGTCAAGTATGAACAGGGTGAAGCATCAAGAAAGTGCTTCCCGTTTCATTGTCTGGACTGTCACAGAAGCTTTGCCTTCTAAGACTTTACCCCAAAAGCCTTTGCTTTCTTCACTCAAAATGCCCTATTTTCTGGGTTTCCTTTGAAGAGCCCTCATGTCTAATATATGATGATTTAAATCTTGTCTAATCTGATAGGATATTTCATGGTGATTCCTCAGAAGAAACCAGGAATGCAAATTACATTAGGAATAAGTGACAGTTGTGATCAAAGAATGATGATTAGATGCATTTATCTGTCCAACTTCTGTTGAAAATCAATTCTAATTATTTGTTTTCTCTTCATGCTTCTAACACAAGCTCTAGCATATGGTTCTAGGCATGGATAGCATATGATTAGCTTCTATAAGGTAGCACACAGATAAAAGAGTCAGCCTGAGTCAGATATTCATAACAAGAACTCTTTATTATTCCAAAGCAGATTTTTTTTTTTTTACTATCCGTGAAGGTAATTTTTCTTTTAACCTGGAAGAAGGATTATTCCTATATCTTTTGATTAAAATACCTCATCCTGTGTCCACAGTGGATGCTAAACAATTAATCGTCTTTTTTTTCCTCAACCGTCTAATTAGGGTTGAGGCCAACACAGCATACGATAACTAAAGTCACCAAATATTATTCCAAAATGTTCTCTGTTAATTGTGAGTAATTTTGCCATTCCCCAGAGACTATGTGACAGGCTGGACCACTAGACCTGCCTTGGAGTCTGATTTCAGGCAATGGCTTTCTTCTTTCATCATGATACCTTTCCCTGCACACATGCCTAATAGCTAATTGATGAAGAAGAAGAAAAATATTACTTTTGTCTACTTTCCCATAGAAGTCCCAGGGCTGGTTGTACAATAGGATGCGTAAATGACAGATATGAGAATCTCATCTGTGAGGAGTTTGGATGGGAGGGATTGATGTAGACATTTAAAGCATGTCATTGAGTGGGGTAGAGAGGGCAGAGAGGGTCTGAAGCTGGCAGGTAAGGCTTGGCCTTTTGGGGCTCAGGGATGGAGAAATAGCATCTGCTTCTATATAGTCTGGATTTAAAAGGGCAAGTGAGAAATGTGACTCAATGAGCTAACTATTTCTCCTGCATAGGATTTCTAGACCTCCTTCTCATTGTGGCTTTGTCCATGGTGATTCCTTTGGTTCCTCTTGCTTAGCGCCCATCAAGCCAAGATTTCAAATATTCTAAAGTAACTATGGATGTACTGAGCTCATGACTCATCATTGACTTTTTTTTTTTTTATCATTTTGGCAGGCTAGCAGGGAGTAAGTAGCTTCATTATTGTTTCATCATTCTCAGTCAGAGAAAGGTAGTAGATAGCAGATTTGTGAGGCTTCTGAGAGTCTGAGGGAACCTGGCATAAGAGAGTGGAGAGGCCGCTCCTCCTGTGGCCACAGAGTGGAAGGTCAGCAGTTGTCCCTGGACCGAAGACTGGCCACAGGAAGCAAAGCTGGAAGCCCCACTTCTGTTTCCCAGCTGCCTCTTAGTCCCCCAATTTCTGACTGGCTTTCAGAATCAAGGAATGACTATCTCTAGGACAGAGCCCTATAGCCAAGTAAATCATGCCTTTCTCATCTGTCTTCATATGCCCTTGTCCAGTCAGAGGGCTGAAGTTGGAGAAAGATGGATTATCAAGTCATGCAAAGTCATGCAGGTGAAAGTGTTTAAGGCATAACTCTAAGTCAAACTTTAAAATCTATTTTAGAACATTTTTTTCTTACATTTTTTCCACTTTAGCATGATTTCTCCTGTTAGTAGTACTCAAATAAGATGAATTGCATCTGTTACTTTTGGATTTAGAGAGCAGATGCAGTTATGGTTTTCTGGCATCTTATTTTATTAGTTGAGCCAAATACTGGAGAATAATTCTATACCATTTCGTACGTCGGCTCTATGTGTAGCTAAATGTCAGGTAATGTGAGTCTAGAAGACCAGCCAATGGTGTGATCCCTGCCTTCAGGAAGCCTAGAGTTTATATGAAGAAACAATAGAAGTACATAATAAAAGAATATTTAAATGCTAATATCTGAGAATGACCTTATATACCATCATGCAAGGAATTGAGAGAATGGAGAGACTAGTACAGACATGAATAAATGAGAGAAATACACTTGGATGAGATGAACCTGGGCTGGTGAACAAGGTGGATTCATTTGTAGATGGGGTGATTGTAAGGGTCTAGGAGTGTTCAGGTCAAGATTTCAGTGGACATTTGGTTTTTTGAGACTGGAGTGCAAATCATAGATGGTGATTGAGATATGACTCAAGGGTCATCAGCTCATAGAAGATTGTTGAAGTGGATGAACCAGGAAGAGATGAGATCATTCGAAGAGAGTATATGGAAAAAACAGGGACACACACACTGATGGACATACCCACATACAGGGTGACGAAAGGAAGTGACGTCACCCCCTTTTCCCATAATGATGTCTTTTTATTTCTTTTCAATATCAGGAGAACAGAGCAGACTAATGCTTTAGAAGCCAAGGAAGAAAAGCATTTCAAAGAGAGTACAAAACAGAGTCACTTCATTTCAGAAAGAGTCAAGTAGGAAGAGATGAAAAATCTAGTTTGCCCATTAGGAGGTGGTGGTTGGTTTTTCCCATGGGAGCCCGGCTTGTCTACTGGGAGGCGGTGGTTGGTTTATCCCATAGGAGCCTGGCTTGTCCATTTGGAGGTGGTGGTTGGTTTTCCCCATGGGAGCCTGGCTGACGTTTGGAAACTGTGATGCCCCCAGTGATGAGTGTGAGGGTGGAGTGAGGTTGTTCCTCACCAATATTCTCACAGGATGAGCAAGACAGGCCTGCAGCCCCACAGATACTAGCAGTGAGGAGGGCAGAGGGTGACATGTGGCTCTGGGACATGCCAAGGATAGGAATGTTCATGAAGATGCCACAGTAAATAACAGAACTCTTAAAATAGCTGCGTATGGAATTCCATGAAAACAGAACTCTGTCTATCGGAACTGGACATGTAGGGTCAAAAGTGTAACCCACTGGACTTCTTCCTGGGCCCCTACTGTTTTCTAGAACTCTGAGGAACCATTTGAAAACCATTGCTGAGAAGATAACAGAGGCAAGAGTCAAAGGTGCCTGCCTTTGTCCATTCTAGAAGATGGAAGGGGTGCTGATGGAGGCTGGCAGGGATTTTAGTCAGTCAAGCTTTAAATGCATTGCTTTCGAAGGGGTGAGAATGTCCTGTAGGTAGCTGGAAATAGATGTGGAGTGCAGATACAAGCCAAGGCTTAAAATGGGAATGTTGGAGTCAACTAGAGAGGGCTTCTCTGATGGCTCAGATGGTGAAGAATCTGCCTACAATGCAGGAGACCTAGGTTCAATCCCTGGGTCAGGAAGATCCCTGGAGAAGTGATACAGTTCAGTATTCTTGCCTGGGAAATCCCGTGGACTGAGGAGCCTGGTGGGCTACAGTCCATGGGGTCGCAAAATAGTCGGACACCACCGAAGCGACTATAATTTCACTTTCACAGAGAGGATCAAGATAAAGCCCGGAAGGTAGATGTGTCATTTGGTGTTGGGAAAGGAGCAGAGGGGAAAAAGCAGCATCTTGAACGACTCCCGCCATCCGCCACCAGGTATCCGCAACAGAGGTTTGTGACCTCCGGCATCTGTGGCAGCTGGCTAAATACTCTCTAAGGCTGTTTTTTGCATCAGGGGCTGGGGCTTGGAGGATGCAGTCCAGGCTGTTGGAAGGAAAAAGGGATTGAAAGTGGAGAAGTGCCAGGATGAGCTTGGATTCCTGATCACCAGCTGGAACTCACACAGAATCCCTTGTTAATGCTCACTGGTCATCACCACCCACCTCGGGGAAGGGTGCATTCTGCAAGGGAATCAGACGCTGGTCTGTGTGAGCCACAAAAGCCTTGATCTTCAAGCGTGAAAAGACAAAACTGGAATGAGCAGTGGAGGAGATTGTAGTAAACATTCATTCTAGCCGTGTTAGCACACTACAAAACTGCCACAGCACACTAAAAAAGCAGCTGGATAAGAATAGAAGGAAAGACAGTTAAGTGCCAGATCAAAGTTCAGAGCATTAAGTGCTAAGTCATTTAGTCCTGCTCTGAAAAAATTAAAGAGGAACTTTAGAGGTCTCCAATTTTCTCAAGAAAATGACCTTGTTTTATTAATGAATGGCATTCTGAATCTCTTTGCTTTAGGTACATAGAAAAATTATAAATGAAAGATCATTTTTAATGGAACTGATGACTTTAATAAAAATACCCTAGAATCACATGTGTAAGATAATTAATATCCACCAAGAAATGAATTGAACCAAGAATACTAAAGAATTGAAACACCACCTGGAGAATACATGGTTTCATCTGAAACTAATTTGAATTGCTGAAATTTATTTGAGGGAGAGAGAAAATAATGTTTTGTTTTCCCACTGGTGAGTAAAAAAGGAAAAAAAAAAAAAAAAACACATTTTCTGCTGGTACATCCCTATGGCTTAGGGATTTATTACAGAGCTTTCCGGGAAATAGACCATCTGTGGTTGCAAGTATTATTATTTATATAATTTGTTCAGGACAGTGAGTTATGATAGAATGTCCAATTTCCCTTGGTGAAATTGTCTGTTTTGCTTTCAATGTATATATTTAAAATTTGACAGGGTTATGGAAGATCTTTCTGAAGAAAATAGCCTACCTAGTTTGTGAATGGGCGGAGTTGGAAATTTACTGGGTGATGTCCTAGGATCACAGTGGCAGGGCCATCTCCTGAAACTGCTTGAGGACAGGAGATAGGGCACAGACCTCCTTCAGGGAACAAAAAGGGAGAAACTTATAAAGACTTCCAAGTCCCTGCTCAGCCCCAGCATCTCTAAAATTCCTACCAAGGAGGCTTATCAAGAAAGTCTGGTCACAAAGAGTCTTATAGGTACCATCCCTGGGTGCTCTGTTCTTCTCTATTAACACATTTTCCAAAAGGGATCTAATTCAACGACATGCATACTATTTATCTATATGAATATATATATATATACACATATGCACTATCATATATACATTTGATGGGATATGTATGTATATATACACTTTCCTCTGGAACCCCAGACTCTCTATTCAGACCTCAAACTTAGCATAAAAGAGAAATCTTGACAATATACAGTGTTTCTCTTTCTTTGTCTGACTTATTTCACTAATCATGATGCCTTCTTGACCTCTCTGTGTTATTGCAAATGGCAAAGTTCGATTGTCTTCATAGCTGAGTGATAATCCATAATGTGTGTATCTTCTTTGTCCGTTCACCTATTGATGGACGCTTAGGTTTCCTCTGTCTTATAGCTGTTGTAAATAGGGCTTCCGTGAACATTAGGGTGCACGTGTCTTTTTTGAATTATTGTTTTCATTTTCTTCAGTTATAGACCCAAAAGTGGAACTGCTGGATTGGGTAGTGGCTCTATTTCCAGAATTTTGGAGACTCTGCATGCCAGTTTCCACAGCGGCGATGCCCGTCTGCATTCCCACCAACGGTGTGCCTTGATCCCCACATCCTTCCAACACTTGTTATTTGCTGTCTTTTTGATGATGGCCATTCTGACAGGTGTGAGATGATACTTCATTGGGGTTTTGATTTACATTTTCCTATTTTTGTGCATTTTTTCATGTGCCTATTGGCCATATGTTTGTCTTTTTTTGGAAAAAATGTATGTTACCGCTTATATGCTGAATCTAACAAATGAAATAAACAAATGAATACAACAATACAGAAACAGTAAAGTATAAGCTGGCGGTTACCAGTGTGGCAGGACAAGGATTAGGAGATTAGGAGATACAAGCTATTACCTATAAAGTAAATATGCTGCAAGGATATATTGTATAGCACAGGGAATATAGCCAATATTTTATAATAACTTTAAGTTGACTATAATTTATGAAATTATTGGATTACTATGGTGTATACCTGAAACTAATATGGTATTATAAATCAATTTACTTCCATTTTAAAAAATAAAAATTTTTAAATTTTTTGGTAACTCCACAAAATAATAAAAAAAAATAGTAAGAAAGAAAAATAAAAAGAACACTTACTTTCCCTCCACAACCTCCTTCCTCTTTCTCCCCTAATTGCCGCATATCTCTAAACAACACCACAGTTTATCCAGCTTCTCAAGGCAAAAGTCTAGAAATTAATCGTGATCCCTTTCTTTCCCTCCAGTTCCACATCCAGTCTACCAGCAAGTGCTGTGACGTGCCTCTCCACATCTCAGATCGGTCTGCATCTCTCTGTCACTTAGCATTCTAGTCCCAGCTCTGGTCTCTGTCTTTTCTGGACTTACTGTACCTGCCCTCTAACTTACTCTTTGGGGGCACATTTGTCTCTCTATTTACCATTCCTCATACACAGTTAGAGTGAGCTTTTAAAAATGTAACCCAGATCTTATTCTCTTTTACTGAAAATCCACTGAAGACTTCCCATTGTACACAGAGGAGAACTGAGATGCTTTATCCTTCATGGAACCCAATGTCATCTGACCTCTACCCACCTCTCCATCAGCTCAGACCAGTTTCCGCCTGCCACTGCGCTGCTCCAGGCCTCCTGTGTGGCATTTATTCTGATATTCTAACAGCAAAAACTTTTTCTACCTGAACTAGTATTTCTCACACATCCTGGAATTTCTCCTTATTGTGTGGGGTTTTTTTTTTTTTGTTGTTGTTGTTATTTTTTAACCAATCATCATGTGACTAGCCCGTCTTGTCAGCCAGCTCTCAGCTTAAAAACTCCAAAATATTCTCTGTCATATCATCTTGTTTTGATTCCCTGCCTAGCACATGTTCCTTTCTGATATTTCTATCTATCTGTTTATCTAGCCATCCATCCCTGTATCTATGCTTTCACAAATAGTATAAAAATCCCAGAGGAATGGGGATTTTCTAGGTCATTTTTACTGCTTTATTCCCAGTGCCTGGAAAGGGCCAGCACATAGGAAGCATGTCCTATATTCTAATATTAAAGACAATCAGAGACAGAAAATCTTAATATAATATGGAAAAATGCCATATTAGGGGAAAGCAGGAAGCCCAAAAGATGGGGAACCAAGATAGAAGACTTCCTGGAAGAGGTGGTACTTGACTTGTGTTGACTTGAGTTGTTGATGAGTAGAGGTACAGGAAATAGAAAGTCTTACAGATCGTAGAGTCACACTCATATGTTTTTGAGGTATTATTTTGAGCAGGTTGGAATGACCATCATCTAAAAATCTGCAAACAATAAATGCTAGAGAAGGTGTGGAGAAAAAGGAAGGCCTTCTACATGGCTGATGGGGATGCAAACTGATACAACCACCATGGAGAACCGGATGGCGGTTCCTTAAAAAACTAAAAATAGAGCCACCAGACCACCTGACCTGCCTCTTGACAAGCCTGTATACAGGTCAACAAGCAACAGTTAGAACTGAGCATGGAACAACATGCTGGTTCAAAATTGGAAAAGGAGTACCTCAAGTTTGTATGTTGTCACCCTGCTTATTTAACTTATATGCAGAGTACATCTTTTGAATTGCCAGGCTGGATGAAGCACAAGCTAGAATCAAGATTTCTGGAGAAATATCAATAATCTCAGATACTCAGATGACACCACCCTTATGGCAGAAAGCAAAGAGGAACTAAAAAGCCTCTTGATGAAAATGAAAGAGGAGAGTGAAAAAGCTGTTTTAAAACTCACCATTTAAGAAACAAAGATCATGGCATCTGGTCCCATTACTTCACGACAAATAGACAAGAAAACAATGGAAACAGTGACAAACTTTATTTTCTTGGACTTCAAAATCACTGCAGATGGTGACTGCAAGCATGAAATTAAAAGTTATACAAAAAAAGTTATGGAAAAAAGTTATGACCAACCTAGACAGCATATTAAAAGCAGAGACATTACTTTGCCAACAAATGTCCATCTAATCAAAGCTATGGTTTTTCCAGTAGTCATGTATGGATGTGAGAGTTGGACCATAAAGAAAGCTGAGTGCTGAAGAACTGATGCTTTTGAACTGTGGTGTTGGAGAAGACTCTTAAGAGTCCCTTGGACTGCAAGGATATCTAACCAGTCCATCCTAAAAGAAATCTGTCCTGAATATTCATTGGAAGGACTGAGTCTGAAGTTGAAACTCCAATACCTTGGCCACATGATGAAGAACTGACTCCTTGGAAAAGACCCTGATGCTGGGAAAGATTGAAGGCAGGAGGAGAAGGGGGTGACAGAGGATGAGATGGTTGGATGGCATCACTGACTCAATGGACGTGAGTGTGAGTAAGCTCTGGGAGATGGTGATGGACAGGGAGGCCTGGTGGGCAGCAACCATGGGGTCGCAAAGGGTCGGACATGACTGAAGGGAGGGGATATGTGTATACATATAGCTGATTCACTTCATTGTACAGCAGAAACTAACATAACATTGTAAAGCAATTATACTGCAATTTAAAAAAAAATGAAAAGCAACAGATTGGAAAACTGCAGAAATGGAGAAAACAGTTAATCGATTATTACAGTAATCCAGGGCTCCCTGCTGGCTCAGTGATAAAGAATCTGCCTGCCAAGCAAGAGATGTGGGTTCCATTCTTTGGTATGAAGATCCCCCAGAGAAGGAAACTCATTCCAGTATTCTTGCCTGGGAAGTCCCATGGACAGAAGAGCGTGGTGAACTATAGTTCATGGGGTTGCAAAGAGTCAGACATGATTTAGCGACTACACAACAACTATGGTTTCCCAGGTAGCGCTAGTAGTGAAGAACCCAGCTACCAGTGCAGGAAATGTAAGAGACACGGGTTCGATCCCTGGGTCCAGAAGTTCCCCTGGAGGAGGGCATGGCAACCCACTCCAGTATTCTTGCCTGGAGAATCCCATGGACAGTGGAGCCTGGCGAGCTGCAGTCCATGGGGTTGCAAAGAGTCAGATATGAATGAAGTGACTTAGCATGCATGCACACAGGCATGCAAACAAGAACAACAGCAACAAGGTGATCCAGGCAAGAGGTGATGAGCTCCTGCACTGGGAAGGTGGGTTGCAGGACTGGATGGAGTAAGATACACAGTATTATCTATGACAATATTATTAATAGGATCAATACTAGGAGCTGAAGAAAGGGAAGATTGAAAGTGATCTGTATAACTCCAAATTCCAGACTCAAGAACTGATGAGATGGTGGTGGTATCACTTGAATAAGGGAAGAAGAGCTGATCTGAAAGAAGGAGGAGAATTGTGAACTTAGCTTTAGTCATGTTAAATTTGAGTTATCTGCAGAGCATTAAGAAAGATTTTCCACCTAAAAATGGATATAAGAGTTGGGAGGGGCAAACATCACTGAGGAGTGTTTCCACATCTAGGGATTTGGGAATCCTCAAATTAGGTGGTTATTAAACTGAAGAGCCTGAGTCCTATTGGATAGAAAGAGGATGAAAGGTGAGAAGAGAGGAAAGCAAGGATAAAACCGTGGAAACTGTTTAAGTATGGGTAATGAAGGACATCAAAAATGAGTAGTTATATGGGGGGAGGATCGTGTGGTGAGTACCTCAGAACACTGGACAGATTTTGAAGAAGGAAGGAGTCATAGCAGAGTCAAATGCAAGAGAGAATTCTGATGAAATAATTCTACCTGTTCGCTGGAGAGTGTAGAAGTGGGCTGGTTTGATGATCTCAGCAAAAGCAGTTTGTGGAGAGGTTGGGAGATAAGACGGTTTGTGGGGTATCAAAGGGTGAAGAAAGGGGAGGAAGGGAAGTTGAAGGTACAGACTCTTCACTGCATAAATTCACTTTTCACAGGGAAGGAAAGTCTTAGGAGAAGCAGAGGCAGAGAGCTAAAGGCAGGAGGAGGACCCACACTCCGAAACTGGAAGGAGAACTGAAAGTGATCATGGGTGTGTGATTTACTAGAGAGGAGGAGGCGGATGGGCTGTTCCCCAGATCAGAATTATCAGTGAAGAGGGAACCTCTGCTGCTGAGAATGAAGGGGTGGGGACCAGAGGAGAGACCGCATCCCTTTGTAGTGAAGAACTTGGGTTCCGACATGACCATTGCTAGCGGGCACGTGACTCACTCATGGTTTGACCTTGAGCAAATAGCTTAACCTCTCTGGGTTTTGGTTTCTTCATCCATAGAACTGGATCCCTGTGCTGATCTCATGGGAGTCTGAGAAACAGATAAGATTGTTACCATAGAGTTACCCATAGGGCTTCACCTGGACAAGCGCTCCAGCAGGTTAGCTGCTGCTTTTGTTGCGGTTAATCTTGAAGACTGTGATATCTGAAGGTATCCTAGACTGTGACTAAGAAGTATTTGCTACGTATAGACAATGAAACAGTATTCATCCATAAAGAGGATGGAATGGGGTCACATGTAGAGATGTAGTGGGACTTAGAGTCTGTCAGACAAAGTGAAAAGTCGGAAAGAGAAAAGCAAACACCAAACATTGACACATGCATATGGAATCTAGAAAAATGGTACAGATGACCCATTGGCAGGGCAGGAGTAGAGAGGCAGACACAGAGAACAGATATGTGGATATTGTGGAGGAAGAGGTGGGTGGGATTAGGATCGACGTATATACCCTACTGTGTGTAAAATAGATAGCTGGTGGGAACCTGCTGAATACCAGAGAGAACTGATCTCCATGCCTGTGATGACCTAGAGGAGAGGGAGAGAGCGCCCGGAGGGAGGGGATGTGTGTATACGTACAGCCGATTCACCTTCTTCTACGGCAGAAACTAACACAACATTGTAAGGCAATTATATTCCAATTTCTTAAAAAGTCTTTGTGAGGCAGTTGATGGAAAACAAATAAAAAGATCGCCCGACGATGACCCAACTGAATGAGGAAGTAGCGCGGGACAGAATGACGTTTCCCACACAGATTTTTACTCGGTTTCCATACGTGTAGGATTGCTTGACACTTTTCAGAGAGCTTGGTGAGGGCAGAAGTTTATTATTTAGTTTTTACATTAATGTTATTTCCAGAACCCAAATCACTTTGTGTTGTTAACTTTTTTGCTTGTGTTAGAGATGGTGATAGGTTTCTATTTACCAAAAACAGAAGCAAAAATTGAAGGCGACCTTGACGTTGGTAGTTATAGTTGAAGCCTGCTTTATTCTTGCCTTTTACCCTAATACAAAAGACTTTATGTGACAAAAAGTTACTCGGGTGATAGACCTTGACCTTATATCATGTCAGGTTATAACTACAAGGAATTTCAAGGACAGAAATACTAAGACAACAAGAGCTATGCCAATGGATGTGATGATTAAATGAAATCATGTGTGTGAAACACTTGCTGTACTTCTTGGCATAGAATGAATAATCAGAAAGTGTTTATTTCTTTCCTCTCCACTATTAACTAACGCAATCATTGGCTTGGGAATAAATTCATGCAGAGAGCATAATATAGAAGAAATTATGTTGGATTAACATTCAGAGATCTGAATTCTCACCCCATCCATATCTCTCATTATCTATGAAACTTAGGCATTCACTTTTTATCATCTACAAAATGTATTTATAATTATAATTTCCCCACATTCCCAATGGGGTTATTGTGAAGATCAGATGACTTCAGGCATGAAATGATGCATGAATGTAAGGCGCCTTTATTTTGGTCCTCCAAGACACTTGTGGTCCAGACATCCCTCTCCTGGGATGAGATCAACTGTACCTTTGGAGGTTGTCAGTGCTGTTGGTTTTAGCATTTTAGGCCCATTTTCTTGTGATCGTACAAGAAACTCAGCAGCTACCTTGAAACACCATGACTTCTAACTAACTATACAACATCATAATGTCCAGGTTCCTCTATATTAACCGACTATCTCTGGGTAACAAAGTATCCCCAAACTAAGGCACTCCCAACAACATATATTGGCTAACTCACAGTCATGGGACTTCCCTGGTGGCTCAGACGGTAAAGCGTTTGTCTACAATGTGGGAGACCCAGGTTCGAGCCCTGAGTTGGGAAGATCCCTGGAGAAGGAAATGGCGATCTACTCCAGTACTATTGCCTGGAAAATCCCATGGACAGAGGAGCCTGGCAGGCTGCAGTCTATGGGGTAGCAAAGAGTCAGACATGACTGAGCGACTTCACTTCACAGTCTGGGAACCGAGAATGATGTGTGACACAGTCATCTGAAGGCTTGACTGGGGCTGAGGCATGTGCTTTCAAGACGGCACACCGACTTGGCTATTGGCAGGAGGTCTTTGTTCTCACTACATGGCTCTCTCTCCATGAGATGCAGCCAGCTGCTTCCAGAATGAGAAATCCAAGAGGAAGACACAGCACCTTGTGTGACCAAGTCTCTAAGGTCAGACACCGTTAACTCTGCCATTTTTCCTATTAGAAAGGAGTCAAGTCTGGCCAAACTTTAAGGGGAGTCTGAGTTGAGACTCCTCCTCTTGAAGGCAGGCATGTGAACAAATATGAGGATGTATTTGAAAGCCACCACACTTCCTTAGAGTCAAAGTTCATGAGCAGTCCCCTAGGATATCACTCAAGTATGAGACAGTCAATGCTCCTGATCCATTTAGCATGGGGATAGCATCTTCCTTCTCAACCAACTTCAACTGCTTGCTCAAGTTCTCCCAGTAGAGTTTATGTTTATTTGTATGTTCTAACATATGGTCTCCTTTAAAATAAATGGCAAGAAGGGACACAGTGCCTAGTTCAGAAAAGAGTTAATGAATATGAGTTCAGTTCAGTTCAGTCACTCAGATGTGTCTGACTCTTTGCGACCCCATGAATCGCAGCACGCCAGGCCTCCCTGTCCATCACCATCTCCCGGAGTTCACTCAGACGTCCATCGAGTCCGTGATGCCATCCAGCCATCTCATCCTCGGTCATCCCCTTCTCCTCCTGCCCCCAATCCCTCCCAGCATCAGGGTCTTTGCCAATGAGTCAACTCTTCGCATGAGGTGGCCAAAGTACTGGAGCTTCAGCTTTAGCGTCATTCTCCACTGATCTCCAGTAGCATATTGGGCACCTAATGACCTGGGGAGTTTCTCTTTTGGTATCCTACCATTTTGCCTTTTCATACTGTTCATGGGGTTCTCAAGGCAAGAATACTGAAGTGGCTTGCCATTCCCTTCTCCAGTGGACCACATTCTGTTAGACCTCTCCACCATGACCCACCCGTCTTGGGTTGCCCCGCAGGCATGGCTTGGTTTCATTGAGTTAGACAAGGCTGTGGTCCTAGTGTGATTAGATTGACTAGTTTTCTGTGAGTATGGTTTCAGTGCGTCTGCCCTCTGATACCCTCTTGCAACATCTACCATCTTACTTGGGTTTCTCTTACCTTGGGTGTGGGTTATCTCTTCACGGCTGCTCCAGCAAAGCACAGCTGGTTCAATGTATTGAAAAACCCCTGGTGGAAGTAACTTATCAGATCCTTTTCAGGACAAAGGGTTTTGTTTTTGTTTTTTAAGATATTTTTGATGTGGGCCATTTTTTTTAAAGCCTTTAATGAATTTGTTACAATATTGTTTCTGTTTCACATTTTGGTTTACTGGTCATGAGGCATGTGGGATCTTGGCTAACTGACCAGGATCAAATCTTAAGCCCCTGCATTGGAAGGTGACATCTTAACCCTTGGGCCACCAGGGAAGTAAGACACAGGTTTTAGTAAGCAGAGGAGGGAGAGGACATGAGGATTTGAAGAGTAGGGGCAGGGATGGGAGACAAAGGTCCAATATAAAAGGACAGGAATTAAGCACTCAGATCCCAGCTTTATAACTGCACATGTTTATGGAAGGCAAGATCGGGAGGCCCGGAGGCGGACCGCAGTCTCTGACAATGGCAGCAGCAATAGTGCTTGATGGATGGGAAGAGGACCAGGAGAGTGGGAACCTGCCTGGGGACATCTCTCAGACCTGGCGAAAAAAGAGGTCTCTTCAGACTGGGGTAGGGAATCCTGCCCAAAGCAATTGAGTGAGTCCGGTGAGAGTGAGAGAGCGTTATGATGTACAACCTTTCCAAGTAAATTTGGATTTTGGAGAAACACCATGCTGTAAATTCATCTCAGACGTTTCAAAAAGCTTCAGTGACACGACAGACTTGGCTGTCGATTAAGCCGGTGTTTATCGAGCAGCAGTTGTGTGTTGAGCACCATTCCTTCGGCGTTCACATTTATTATCTCATTCGATCCTCACGAACCCCGTATGGGAAGTTTTATTATTATTCTCCTTTTATAGGCGATTAGTCTCTGGGAGGTCCTTGTTCAAAGTCACCTAGTTAGCAAGGGAGAGAAACTGGGCTTTTTGAATCCAAGATTTTACACTGGGTTATATCACAACTTTCCTTTCTTAAAATGAGAAACTGCAAATGCAGATACATCCTGGATTAACTAACATTTCCTAAGATACAGCATTTCTTCCTAAATAAAAGACCAGTGGAGAGTAACCTCCAAGTCTATCTCATTTCTTGAAAAGAACCTTGCTCTTGACAATACAGTTTTATGACAGTGACATTTAACCTGGTGATGACTTTCTTTGAGAGTTTCTTCTGCAAATCCACATCTTTCCCATTCAGAGACAAGGTTGTATGTTCCCTACAACAAATTGCACATCTTTTGCAAACATCCAGGCTATACTCAATCCATCCTCCGCTACACAACAACTCATAACAGCCTAATTACCCAAACAGTCCACAAAACAAAATTACAAAATGTCCAATATTTGACTTATGGTTATATTTTAAATTGACATGTCAGAAGTACAATTCTGTACTTTCTTACAATCCTTACCTGTCAGAATATGCTTATCTCCATTATTCTTTCAAGGAAACAAAACATTTTCTTTCTTTTTTCTTCTCTTGAATTTTTTTTTCTTTTAACTTTTTATGTTGTACTGGGGTATGTATAGCTGATTAACAAATAATGTGATCGTTTCAGGCAAACAACACTGGGACCCCGCCATGCATACAGATTGACACCTAGGTACCTATGTATGAAACACAACATTTCCTCTCTCTCCCTTGGGTTTCTCCAGGACCTTTTGTTGGAGACCCCTGCCCTCCAAGCTGTGTGCATACATTCCTGCATTCATTCATGTAGTCAGTAAACATCTCTCATTCACTCTTTCAGTGTGTATTGAGCATCTGTTGTGTGCTGAGCACTTCTCTCATCACCACTGAATCCTTGCTGGCTGCGGGCCAATCCCTGTGCTCAGCTTTCTGGACACAGAGGTGTTGTGTTGGACGCCACGACTGTGAGGAGCCTGTGCAGTGTAGTGGGAGGTGTGAGGGCATTACAGCTGGGGTGCCGTGGACAGGTGTGAGTGTTTACTTCTCTAAGATTAGCAGTGCTATGAGTAGTTACAATATGCAATATACTATTTTTATGCATGATGTATCATTTTACCCAGGGGTCATAAGACACCTTGGAGAGGATGCATCTGATAAAAAGGAAGCTTTTGCCTCACAGCTGTTGTGAGGGGATCAGAGGCTGAGAGAGGGTTAAACGTGCAGAAATATTCCTGGGGGAACAGCTGTGAGAGGAACTGTGGGGTGGTCCAGGAGAAACTGGGGGAGTTGTTGGACCTCCCGGCTGATCTCAGGAAAAAGAAAGTGTAAGGGAAGATGGTAGACGTGACCCAGATTCCTGTCATCCGAGGAAATCATCGGAAGACAGAGAGAGGCTGCCTCAGGGCTCCCTGCCTTCAGGGCAAGGATTGGCTGCCCTCTGTCTTGGTCTGGGAGGAACAGCCCCAGCTGTGGTCTGGGAGAAGCCATCAGAGCTCTGTACTCAGGCCCTGGGTCTGAGGCTACCCTCCCTGTGGGTGGCAGGTCCCTGGGGCATATTCTCGGGGTCCCTGTAGTGACTATGAGGCCAGATCTCCAGACCAACATGGCCAATTAAGCAAAGTGTTTGCTTAAAGCAGTTGCATACCTTTCAGGCAATCTCCAAGATCCATCTGGCTACTGTGCGTTTTGATGGGGAAATGAAGAAAGATGAAGGGCAGATGTTGAGAAATACTGGGTTGACTTAAAAGTTCATTTGAGTTTTTCATAACATTGTACAAAAAACCCCAAATGAACATTTTGGCCAACCCAATAATAAGCAGAGATGTTCAGTAGCTCAATCAGAGTCTAATGTGTACATCTAAGGGGGTTAGGCAGGGAGGAGACATTGGAAAGTTTTCCGTTCCGTTCCATTCAGTCACTCAGTCGTGTCCGACTCTTTGCGACCCCATGAATCACAGCACGCCAGGCCTCCCTGTCCATCACCAACTCCCGGAGTTCACTCAGACTCACGTCCATTGAGTCCGTGATGCCATCCAGCCATCTCATCCTCTGTCGTCCCCTTCTCCTCCTGCCCCCGATCCCTCCCAGCATCAGGGTCTTTCCAAAGAGTCAGCTCTTCCCATGAGGTGGCCAAAGTACTGGAGCTTCAGCTTTAGCATCATTCCTTCCAAAGAAATCCCAGAGCTGATCTCCTTCAGAATGGACTGGTTGGATCTCCTTGCAGTCCAGGGGACTCTCAAGAGTCTTCTCCAACACCACAGTTCAAAAGCATCAATTCTTTGGCGCTCAGCCTTCTTCACAGTCCAACTCTCACATCCATACATGACCACAGGAAAAACCATAGCCTTGACTAGACGGACCTTAGTCGGCAAAGTAACGTCTCTGCTTTTGAATATACTATCTAGGTTGGTCATAACTTTTCTTCCAAGGAGTAAGCATCTTTTAATTTCATGGCTGCAGTCACCATCTGCAGTGATTTTGGAGCCTCCCAAAAATAAAGTCTGACACTGTTTCTACTGTTTCCCCATCATTTCCCATGAAGTGATGGGACCAGATGCCATGATCTTCATTTTCTGAATGTTGAGCTTTAAGCCAACTTTTTCACTCTCCTCTTTCACTTTCAACAAGAGGCTTTTTAGCTCCTCTTCACTTTCTGCATAAGGGTGGTGTCATCTGCTTATCTGAGGTTATTGATATCAGGAAAGTTTTAAGTAGGGCTTATTATGTCACTTTAGTCGTGTCTAACTCTTTGCAACCCCATGGACTGTAGCCCGCCAGGCTCCTCTGTCCATGGGGTTCTCCAGGCAAGAATTCTGGAGTGGGCTGCCATGCCCTCCTCCAGGGGATCTTCCCAACCCATCTTACATCTCGTATGTCTTCTTCATTGGCAGGCAGGTTCTTTATCACTGTTGCCACCTGGGAAGCCTTTTAAGTAGAGAAGGGTTTGAATAAGTTTTCTTTCCTCCAAAATGAATCAGTAGATGGACTGGAAGATAATAAGAAATAGGGAAAAGAGGTAGAACAGGGTATGCTCTGGCCATCCCAGTAACACCGGAAATGGAGAAACTCAGAAAGATTTGTGGAGGTTAGAATTAACATCACTCAGTCACCAGTTGTGTGCGAGGCATCTCTTGTTTACAGATTTCTGGCTTGCACACTAGACAGTGGAGTCATCCCCTCAGCTATAAGGGACTGCATATAGAGACAACAGTTTGGGGAAAACAAATGCTCTTTAGACAATAATGCATTTTATTCAGTAGATCCTTCAGCACTGATTTACCCAGACCTGGGTTGATAACTCAAGGCATGAGATGCACACTGGATTTGTGAGCTTTACTTGCTTGGGAGGCATTTTAACAACCCCTGCAGGGTCAGCGGTCGCCTCAAATCTTATAAAGAGGGGAGTTGAGTGAGCTCCTTTCCCTTGCATCTTGGTACTGATTCTGACCTTTGTCTACTTAGCAGAAGTCAGTAAGCAGAACTGGAGCCATGAATTTCTCACCACACGGATGAGGAACTTACCAGCCTGCCCCCATCTTCCTCTGTCCCTTGGAGGGCTGCATCCTTGCTCACTCCAGGCAGGTGCCTTGGGGGTGGGTGGTGGAACCTGCAGACACTGGTCATGAGCACCCTCATCTCTGACAGTCAGTGTTGGACAGACGGATGGAAACCTGTGCTCCCGGACCCAGCAAGACACAAATCACCCACACATCACCAGAATCTCCAGTAAAATCAATGTTCTTTCATTCCAGACTTCATTTCTATTTTTTTAGGTTTCATGATGTTCATTCCGGCAACATAAAGATTCCCAAGCAAAACTGTATGTATAAACCACACTGTCTTGGGGCAAAGGAGAAGAGAAAGAGAGATGGTTGTGATTCTCTGGGGAATATGAAAATGGTTTCAAACCAGCATTTTTAAAGCACTTACCTGTCTTGGGAGGTGACTGAGTACTTTTGTTACAGAGTCCGAGCTCCATCTGCTCACCACACAGTGGGCCAATAAATCAGGAGACAAGGTATCAGGACAGGGAATAAAGACTTTATTCGGAAAGCCAGCAGACCTTGAAGATGACGGAACAGTCATCTACAGAGCTACATCTGGCTCCTACAGAACCGTCTTGTTAGGATCTGGATGCTAACTTCTTTTAGGGAACAAAGAAGGGGGGAGATGAAGAGGTAAAGTTGAAAGGTCAGAAGATGTTGCAAAAATCTGGTTTTGACCAGATTCTGGAAGGGCATGTATTAATTTTTTCTTTCCTGCAGCCATTCATGAGTGGATCTGATCAGGATGTTCTTTCCGTGACCTAAACAAAGGCATTTGAGGTTAATGCTTAGTCATGGGAGGCACGGTTCCCAGAGATGGGCCGTTATGAACTCTTTAAGTCATAGGCAATATTCCTTTAGTGACTAACCTATAGCAAACGAACGTGATAGAATACAAAGATTCAAGTGAAATAGACAGATCCAATGTGGAGTCAGATTTATTCTTCCCTGTTGCACTTTGTGTCATTTTTCCTTCATCTTCCCTGTCCTCCTTCCTCTCAGCTTCCTTAAAAAAAAAAAAAATTGCTGAGTATAGTTGGCTTTACAGTGGTGCACTAGTTTCTGCTGTACAGCAAAGTGAATCCGCCATTCATACACATGTATTCCCTCCTTTTTGGATTTCCTTCCCCTTCGGTAACCACAGACCATTGAGTAGAGTTCCCTATGCTATATAGTCAGTTCTCATCAGCTATCTATTTTATACATCAGTTGCTTCAGTCGCTCAGTCGTGTCTGACTCTTTGTGACCCCATGGACTGCAGCACACCAGACTTCCCTGTCCATCAGCAACTCCTGGAGTTCACTCAAACTCACATCCATCAAGTCGGTGATGCCATTCAGCCATCTCATCCTCTGTTATCCTCTTCCCCTCCTGCTTCAGTTTCTCGCAGTATCAGAATCTTTTCCAGCGAGTCAGCTCTTTGCATCAGGTGGCCAAAGTATTGGAGCTTCATCCTCAGCATCAGTCCTTCCAATGAATATTCAGGACTGATTTCCTTTAGGATGGACTGGTTTGATTTCCTTGCAGTCCAAGAGACGCTCAAGAGTCTTCTCCAGCACCACAGTTCAAAAGCATCAGTTCTTCAGCACTCAGCTTTCTTTATGGTCCAACTCTCACATCCATACGTGACTACTGGAAAAACCATAGTTTTGACTATATGAATTTTGTTGGTAAAGTAATATCTCTGCTTTTTAATATGCTATCTAGATTTGTCACAGCTTTTCTTCCAAGGAGCAAGTATCTTTTAATTTCGTGGCTGCAGTCACCATCTGCAGTGATTTTATACATAGCAGTGTATTTATGTCAATCCCAATCTCCCAGTTCGTCCCACCCCTCCTTCCTCTCTTGGTGTCCATGCATTTGTTCTCTATATCTGTGTCTCTATTTCTGCTTTGCAAATAGGCTCCTCTGTACCATTTTTCTAGATTACATATATATGTGTTAATATGCATTTTTGTTTTTCTGACTTATTTCACTCAGTATGGCAGTTTCTATGTCCATCCATGTCTCTGCAAATGGCACAGTTTTCTTTTTATGACTGAATTATATTCCACTATAGCCAGAGAAAATCATAGTTTCAAAAGCTATATGCACCATAATATTCATTGCAGCACTGCTTACAATAGCCAGGACACGGAAGCAAGCTCAAAGTCCACCAACAGGGATGGATAAAGAAGCTGTAAGTAAGTAAGTAAAGTCACTCAGTCGTGTCCGACTCTTTGTGACCCCACGGACTGCAGCCCACCAGGCTCCTCAGTCCATGAGATTCTCCAAGCAAGAATACTGGAGTGGGTTGCCATTTCCTTCTCCAGGGGATCTTCCCAACCCAGGGATCAAGGAGGCAGACGCTTTAACCTCTGAGCCACCAGGGAAGTACACACACATGTATAGGTATGTATATACGTACATGTGTCCTGGCTATTGTAAGCAGTGCTGCAGTGAATATTATCATGCATATAGCTTTTGAATCTATGATTTTCTCTGGCTATGTGCCCAGGAGTGGGATTGCTGGGTCATAGCTCCATACTGCTTTCCACAGTGGCTGTATCATTTCCCCAAAGAAGACATACAGATGGCCAAGAGGCGCATGAAAAGGCGTGCGTCATCACTAATTGCTAGAGGAATGCAAATCAAAACTAAAATGAGGTATCACCTCACATCGATCAGAATAGCTATCACCCCCAAATCTACAAACAGTAAATGCTGGAGAGGGTGTGGAGAAAAGGAACCCTCTTGCACTGTTTGTGGGAATGTAATTTCATACAGTCCCTCTCCTCCTCCTGTCTTCATCTTCTTTAAATTCACTAAATCCCCAAGGATGAGGTCACTCCTAGGTCCAGAGCACAAGGATGGGTTTCCTTCTTTCTCACTGTGGAAGTCTGTGAGGCCCTGCACCCACCTCACTGTCATGTCTCCAGCTCTCTTGTTCCCCCCCTTGCTTCTCACCCGCTTCCCTCAACTCCAGACCTGCTCACCTCCTCCTTACTCCCCAGACACCTCCGCAGAGCTCTGTCTCAGGCCTGCTGCCCTTGCCCATCCCTGCTGCTCTTCTCAACAAGCATGACGATTTCCCACACGTGGAAATGGCCAATCCCCTGGCCACTCTTAACATTCCCGACTCTAATTCCTGCTTTACTTTCTTCTTCTTCATGGTCTCTATTGCCTCCATTATACCATATAATTCACTTATTTTCATCCACTGCCAGCCTCTCCTTACTAAAATAAAAGGCAAAGATTTTTGCCACTTTGATTTCCTGCTGTGTCCTCAAGCACACTGCAGCAATGCCTGGCTCTAAAAGGGTGACTATTAAAATCCCCATCCATATTCATACTCATCAGCTACTAAATATTAATTATTAATGGTAATTAATGGATATTCATAGGACAGGGCTGAGAAAGCGGGAACAGTTTCCCCAAGTCACCTATTTAGGAAAATGGCAAGGCTGAGAGTCAAATCCAGATCAGTGTCTGGCCCATGATCAATGACCTTTTCAGTGCTGGGTGGTTTCCTTTCTCTCTGAATAGCCAGCTCCATAATTTCCTATATTCAGGGAGTGGTTTCTGCACGGGGGGTCCTGCTATCTAGACTGCATGGTGGTCAGGGATCTGATTGAGAGAAGCCAGGAAAGAAGAGAAGAGTGCTCAGCAGCCAGCCAGCCTGCAGTGTTCTGTGTGCTTCCAGGAGTTCAATGCAGGTGCCTCGGGAGACTGCTGGAAACCTTCCCGACACCCAGGCTGGATGGCCGCACCCAGACCCTGGGAAAACCGGTGCCACGTGCGAGTCAGCCAAGGGTTCCACTTTGACTGCAGGCACCGATGTCTAACTGGAATTTGCTGTTTATTCACATCAGTTGCTTTGCCATTCGGAAAGAGGAATTAATCAAAACACTTCAAATGATGCACCTTGAGAAAGGTCACCCCTTTATCATGATTGCATTTCCATATTTGTTCCGTGTTATTCTGCTGTGTGCGTGTGTGATGCTTTAAAAACACTGTGGTCTGTTCAGATCCACCCCTGGTGGTGGGATGCGTTGGAATCTGTTCAGAGGACGTGCTGGAAGTACCATCGAGCTGTATTTAGGTGCGGCTTGATGACTCCCCACGGCCCACGTTTCTGTCACATCTGTTCGAGCAGAGTGCTTCCCGGCCTTTGCAGCTCATAGGGAGCCTTGGAGAGCCACGCTGGTCTCCTCTCCCTGCTTCCTTACCTGCCAGTCACCAAGGAGTAAAGGTCATGGGCTGGAAGCATGTAATCATCCTGCCCCAGGAACTGGTGCTCGCCCCTGGAGACCATTAGAATGTGATTCATTTCTTCACTCTTTCAAGTATTAACAAAGTCAACAGAAAAGGCTTTTCTTCCCCACCAGGACTTACCAGCCCTGGATGAGAGCAGTCAGCATGAATTTTAATCACAGAGTCTGTTTTCCAGCCTTGAATTTGCCGTAATCAATTTCTTTTTGTCTATTAATTGAAAGCGAATATGTGTAGGGTTGACAACGGATGGATGTGGCCGCCTGGGGGCCCGCTGGCTCACATTCTGGGCTGAGAAGGCGTGGGCCTCACCCCAGAGGCCGGGCTTATGGAAGAGGGCTGTTAGAAGATGGTGTGTCTCTTGTTAAAGCGATTCACCCTGTGGCTCTTTAAATGGGTCAGCCAGTGCTGTAAATTAATTTACACAAAAGGGAGTCACATTTTCTCCTTATTTATTTTTATTCTTTTAGTAATGAATCTATGTAAGGGGTGAGATGCATAGGATCTCCTTACCCGAATCTTTCTTTTTACTGTGTCTTGAATATTTCCAGCTACTCTACCCTGCTTACCTTTTCTGGGAGTGTGAATGGCATGATGCAAAGACCATGCTCACCTGGGTGACTCTGCCTGGGTCCTGTGACTCCTTTCTGTGATCAGAAGTGCCCCAGAGGGATGGCGTTTGAAGGGGGGCACACAGATCTTTTTTGTTTGTCTGGCTGAGATTTAGTTGAGGGCATGTCAGCGTTTCTGAGGATTACTGGAACCAGAGCAAATCATTCCTTGGTTGTTCTCTTCTGACTTGATATTCTATAACATTTTTCCTCCCACTTACTGACTGTATTAATTTTGCTGTTCCATTGCTAAGTGTGAGCAGCCCCATGGACTGTAGCCCACCAGGCTCCTCTGTCCATGGGATTCTCCAGGCCAGAATACTGGCATGGGTTTCCATTCCCTTCTCCAGGGGATCTTCCCAACCCAGGGATCAAACTGGGGTCTCCTGCATTGCAGGCAGATTTTTTTTTTACCATCTGAGCCACCAAGGAAGCCCCCAGTTTCAGGAGAAGGCAATGGCACCCCACTCCAGTGTTCTTGCCTGGAGAATCCCAGGGACGGGGGAGCCTGGTGGGCTGCCGTCTATGGGGTCACACAGAGTTGGACACGACTGAAGTGACTTAGCAGCAGCAGCAGCAGCAGGACTGCTGTAACAAAGTACCAGAGATGAGTGTCTTCAACAGCAGCGATTGATTGATTGCCTCCAAGTTCGGGTGGCCAGAAGTCCTAGATCAAGGTGTTGGAAGGACCCTATGAAGGTGCTAGGAAAAGGTCTGTTCCAGAACTCTCTCCTAGCTTTGGCTTGTTCCTTGGATTATAGGAGCATAATTTCAGTTTCCATGTGGCATTATCCCCGTATCTTTGTCCACGTTTGCCCCGTTTCTAAGCATACTGGTCCCACTGGAATTGAGGACCTTGTCTTAACTTATTACCCCTGCAATGACTGCTTGCAAATAAAGCCACATTCTAAGCTACTGGAGGTTAGAACTTCAACATATAAATTGCAAGGGGAGTGGGTGGGGGGCACAATTCCGTTCATAACACTGGCCATTAGTTATCTGTTTTTCCTTAATGAATCACCCCTAACCTTGTCACTTTATAAGAATCCAGGCGTGGTTTACCTGGGTTTTCTGGTTTTCTCCTAAGACTTCCATCAAGGCTTCACTAGTGACGCATCAACTTCCACGTGGTTGTGGGCAGGGTCTAATTGCTTGTGAATTGCCAAGATAGAGATTTCTATTCCTTATTAAATACTGACCAGAGACATTTCCAGCCATGAGCAGCTCATAACCATCTGAATAAGAAAGCAAGAGGATGAGAGAGCTTGTGAGGGGA
>SJXQ01010286.1:0-178832 GCA_006408695.1 Aepyceros melampus
TTGCCTGGAGAATCCCAGGGACGGGGGATCCTGGTGGGCTGCCGTCTATGGGGTCGCACAGAGTCGGACATGACTGAAGCGACTTAGCAGCAGCATGTAACAGCAATAGCAACAGCAGTAGCTGATGTTATATCCCAGGCACTCTTTAAGTAGTAACCCATTTAATCCTTATGACAGACTGTAATCCCCCTCCTTTTTTCAGTTTTTATTCCATGTTGGAGTATATTTGATTAGCAGTGTTGTGTTAGTTTTAGGTATACAGCGAGTGAGTCCCACAGAGCTTGCCCTAAGCTCCATGTCAATTCAGGAGAGGAACTGGGTTTCAAATCTTTCTCCTCTCTCCTTATATCTGTTCTCTTACATCTAACTCTCTGGAAATTATTTTAGGAGATAAGCTTTATTCTTTCTAATTTTCTGAGTAAAAACTGGAAGCTAATATAACAGATTCTCAGGCAAGGTGAGTACTAGCCTATAAAGAATCCTGATAAACTGGTTAGTTTGGAGAACATACAGTCAAATACAGAGAAAGAAATCAACCCAGAGACATTCCTAAAATCACCCTACTAGTTAATTTTTGAACCAAGATCAGAACCAAAAATTTAAAATTCCCAGTGCAGTACTCTTTCACAGCCTAATGCTGAGTCTCGTGGTGAGGAACATAATCCGGAGAACCCCTATAAAGCACAGGGACCAGCCAGTGGGTCTGACCGTGCCCTCCTGTAGGCCATCAGTTGGGCATCCAGAGGGAGGCAGTGTATCAGAAAACATGGCAACCTTATGAAATTTAACGCATCCTGCTGCCCAGTCAGGGAGATACAGACCCAATAAGCAGGAGACCCAAATGATTCATTTGAACTTCTCTGGGCTCGGGTACATGCTTCATGGCCTGCAGGGGGAGGAAGGAACAGTAGGGAAGGCTGTTATAATCTGTGGATAGACAGAAAAGGACACAGTCATGGAGAGGAAGAAGTGTGAATTCTGACAAACTGTATCCCCACGTGACAATCTACTTCCAAAGCCCATATCTTTATGGCACTACCTTGATGTCATTTGTATGTTCCAGAGACACAATTCGGAGAAGGCAATGGCACCCCACTCCAGTACTCTTTTGCCTGGAAAATTCCATGGACAGAGGAGCCTGGCAGGCTTCAGTCCATGGGGTAGCTAAGAGTCGGACATGACTGAGCTACTTCACTTTCACTTTTCACTTTCATGCATGGAGAAGGAAATGGCAACCCATTCCAGTGTTCTTGCCTGGAGAATCCCAGGGACGGGAGCCTGGTGGGCTGCTGTCTATGGGGTCACACAGAGTTGTACACGACTGAAGTGACTTAGCAGCAGCAGCAGCTGAGACATAATTGATTTGTCAAAGATAAAGAGTGGTCTCAGACTCACCCAGAGTGGAAAGAAAAAAATCTTCCCACACCACCCACCTACCATCAGTTGAAGTGAACATAGATTGTTCTGCCTGCCTGGCATCTTCCCCTCTGGGAACAGCAATTTTTTTCCCCCTTACGTGAATCATCGTATGGTTTGGAAGAGGTTGCTCTTAAACCCTGGTTCTAGGCTTCCTTGGTGGCTCAGATGGTAAAGAATCTGCCTGCAGTGCAGGAGATGTGAGTTCAGTCCCTGAGTCCAGAAGGTCCCCTGTAGAAGGGAATGACAATCTACTCCAGTATTCTTGCCTGGAAAAACCCATGAACAGAGGAGTCTGGCGGGCTACAGCCCATGGGGTCTCAAAGAGTCAGACACGACTGAGCTTTTCTAGGGTTGGAAACCTTGATGAGACGGGGCTAATAAAAAGACCCTATTCCACTGGTTATAGTGATGACATCACAGGAGGCATCGCAAGCCAAGGTGGTCCACTGAGAGCACCCCCACACCCACCCAGGACTTTTCCTGAACCTCCTGGTAGAGACATCCTCTCTCTGCTTAGGGTTTTTGAAGCTATCTGGTGATGCTGCTGGAAGGTACCCGTGGTTTCACTTGAATAAAGTATGCCCGAGAATGGAGCCAAAACACAGAAAAGCAAAACAAAGAGAAGAATGCTGAAAACCTACAGTCATCTGTGCCCAAAACCAGTTGCTCCTGGACTTTCCAGTTTCAGTGGCCATTAAATATCTTATCTGGCTTTAACTAGCTGAGTTGGATATCTACTACTTGCGAGTCAATGAATCCTGAACATTTCAGTTTTTCATTATTAAATCCTGAGGTAGGAGATTGGGAGCTAGGAGGTAGGGATGGGTTGGAGCATGGAGGCCTCCCCACTGTAGCCCTAATTCCCTTCAATCCTTCTTAATCTTCATTGTTAGATGACTCAAAGACTCCATTTTCCAATAATATCAGGACTTGAGAAAGTCTTCTAAGTCATCCTTTTGACTTTATGTGAGTTTGTAACCAAACCTACTCAAACAGGTGAGTCTCTTTGCTATTGTTTTTTTTTTTTAATTAAAACACTTCCAAAAGAAATAATTGTAATATCACCAGAGTTGAGTGCTACAAAGTATATTTAAACGTGGTGATTATTTGTCAATCCTGCAGCCGAGGCACTTATGCAGAGAAAAATAAGAAAAGTTTAAGTAAGACCTTAAGCAAAATAGATGGAATTTGTCTAGATTTTCACATATGATGTTGGGTCAGGCAGAGTGTGAGCTGGAGAAAGACAAATGGAACATTCTCTTGTTTGGCGTTAACTTGGGAAAAGTTTTGAACTATGTCTTTAGGGAAGGGAGGGACAGTGTGACAAACGGGAGGGTGGAGGCAAGTGGAGGAAGTAGGCAGACAGCAGAAGTCATGTGTATTTTCTGAACCAGAGGCTTTGTGATGTAGGTGGTTTCCACCACCAATCCCAACTCTCTTAATTCCAAGTTTCCTACTCCCCTCAGCAGGGAAGAAACATAATGCAAACTGGACTTAAGAGTGTTATCAACACACTCGAGAATGTTGATTGAAAGAGTAAATAAAATTAATAGTCTCTGAGAAGGAACATTCTCAGGGAAGGAACCAGCAGGGTGGCCAATTGACACTAAGCAAGTCATCTGAGAAGTCTCTGCTGCCTTTTGTCCTGGGTTTTCCTGGAGCCCCTCGGAACATGTGTGGGGAGAGCAGGGTGTGTTAGGTTTCATTTTATTTCCTTAATTAAAGCAAATTCTAACCTCAAAAGAACACAGAGTACACCCTCAGTGGCTCAGACACAATGAACTTGGATGACTTGAATGTCTTTTTCCATGAGCAGATGTCGTTCTGAGCCCTACCTCCTTGAAAAGGAAGAGTCCAGGAGGTTTTGTAGTGACCCATGGTTAGCAAATGACCCCTACAAAGGACTTTGACTTCAGTCAGAACTGCAGCTGACATCCTGCTTTGTGAAGAGAGTGGTTGTCCCAGTGAGCCATGCAGAATGGCTTTCCTCTCCCTGCAGAATATTAATTGTATGCCCCCTGAAACTATTTGGTCCCCACACTGCCCACCCAGAAGAAAAGCAACTGCATCAGGAAGAAATAACCCAAACCACAACCAGACTCCCTGGGCCATTTGCTGATACAGTGATAAACATCTGGTCAACATGGAAAATCCCTCTTAATCCCAGAGACGTGTTACTCACCTACTATGTGTGCAGTGCTCTAGATCCTACAGAGTCTAAGGTAAATGTTTATAAATGAAACACAGTTAACTGGTCAGCTCGTCTTGAACCAAATTTCTAATTGAATATATTAAATATTCCACTATTTAACTAAATTCTTCAGTTTATACCCAAATTTTTGGCATTAGTTATTTAGTGATATGTCATTTTACTTCCACCCCATTTCATCATATTTCCACCCATCCTAACAGCCACGCATAATTCAAGCTGGATTGATACAGTTTAATTGTGCTATTTAACTTTCTGATGAAAAGTTTCTCTGATGATATAAAAAATGGACTAGATTAGATGGATGTGGAAACTGGAAGGAATAGGATAGTTTATTTGATAAACATTGTGAGAGACAATTGATAGCACAGAGCGGGGGAAAGTTTCTTACTTTACACCATTTACCAAAAAAAACCCGCTGTGGATTAAAAAGAAGAATAGATAACGATTGTATTCAAAGTATATGATTATGAGTGGAGAAGGTGCTTTAAAAGCACAAAAGTAAGGAGGTGGGGTTTTAAAATAATATTGATAAGCATGACCATTTAAAATGTTCCTATTCTGTAAGTTAAAAGTAACTTCCGCACAACACTAAAAGATAACTTACAAATTGGAAAAATAATTTGCAAGAAAGGATTGCAAATATACAACAAGAAAGGGTTAGCATATTTAAATACAAAGAGCTTTCATTAAGACAAAAAAAAAAAAAAGACAAAAAATACTCAAGAAAACATGGCAAAGGATGCAGTCAATTCATTAGAGATAAAATTGTTACTGTTGTGATTTAGTCGCTCAGTCGTGTCGTGTCTGAGTCTTTGCTACTCCATGGACTGCAGCAGGCCAGGCTTCCCTGTCCTTCACAATCTTCTGGAGCTTGCTCAAACTCATGGCCATTGAGTCAATGATGCCATCCAACCATCTCATCCTCTGTCACCCCCTTCTCCTTCTACCCTCAATCTTTCCCAGCATCAGGGTCTTTTCCAATGAGTCAGCTCTTCACATCAGGTGGCCAAAGAGATAAAATGAAAGTTGGCAGTTAACACATGAGGGAAAAGTTTAATGTCATTTATAATCACAAAGCAGCAAACTGAAATACCACTGAGATGCGTTTTATGCCCTAAAACCGGATGCTGAGAACAAAAATTAGCATAGCTGACCTCCATATCTAGGGGCTTTGTGTCTGTCATTCAACCAGCTCACAGACGTATAGAGCCAACTACTGTATTTTGAGTAAGGGCCTTGAGTATGCACGGGTGTTGGTATCCATGGTTGGGGCTGGGGGATGGCTGTGAGGTATGATTTCCGCAATGACTTGGAATGGATTCATAGTAGAGTCCCAGCCTCCTTACTCCTTACTCCTAACCTAGACTCCGGCCATTCTTCAACCTTGCATGTTCTATATGGCTAGTTAATCTTCTGATTGATGTGGTTTGCAGTTCATTATCTAGTTTTCATTAATAACCAGCTAGTTGAGTCCTTGGTATGATCTGTCACTATGTCCATGGCTATATTTTTTGACCCTGGTCACTTCTGATGTAAAATAATAAAGAGTCCTGACCAGCAGAGGTCTGAAGGTGCCACTGCAGAGCTGAATGTGCTTGAGTAGGTCACCCCATAGAAAACAAGACATTCAAAGTAACAATTTCAGATATTCTTTTCAAATCTTCCTAATTTAAGGATTTTTGGAAAGTTTTGCTATTTTAAGGGCTTCCCAGGTGGTTCAAACATAAGGGATTTGCCTGCAATACAAAAGATCCTTGGGTTAGGAAGATCCCCTGGAGAAGGGAATGGCAACCCACTCCAGTACTTTAAAAAACAAACAAACAAAAAAAAGGCGTATGAGCTGCAAAGAAAAGAAAGTCATGCAAAAAAAAATTTCAAAGATCCCCGAATGATTGTCATCCAAGAGTAGATTCAGAAGCTAACTCAAAGAACAAAACTGAAGGTTAACAGATTTTGTTCAGCTGAAGAGGTTTGATTTAAAACCCTTGAACTCTGTCCTAGGGATAGCTGATGGTATTTGGATGGATCCAGGGAGTAATCATAAAGCAAAGGCACTAGTAACCTTAGATTGGTTTTGTTCAACAGAAAAAGTATGAGCCACATTTGTAATTGTCAACATGCAAGTAGCTATATTTAAAAAAAAGAAAAGAAAAATGTGAAATTAATTCTAATAACATAGTTTATTTCACTCGATATTTCCAAAATATTATTTCAGTATGTAACCAATATAAGAAATTTTTAATGAACTGTTTTACATTTCCCTTTCCATTCTAATCTTCAAGATCTTGTATGTATATTCTATTTACAGAACCTCTCCATTCAAACGCTAGAAACTTTTTTAGAAATACTTGGTGCATATTCAGATCTCATAAAACTCACAGTTGAAGCATAATCAGGTTGTTTCTAGCATACTTAAAAGTTCTCCAATAATTGAAAGGCATGTCTGTTTTTAAAACTTTTAAACTTAAATTAAATTAAAAACTTAGTCCTCAGTTTCATTCCCACATTTCAAGTGCTGAATAGTCACATGTGGCTAGTGCTAACATATTGGGCAGCCTTAGATAGAGTCCTAGGATTATCTCTGAGTTGTTTGACCACCTACCCACTTCCTTTGGAGAATATTTAGTTCTTTAGACCAAAGCATCAAGTTATTCTAGCATAGAGACACTAGCACTTGGAGAAATGTCATACAAGAAAGAAAGAAGGATCAGTTTCATTGTGGTGGGAGTAAGGATGGGAGCTACAGAACAGAAAGAGTGAGAGTGGCATGGCCTGTGGATTATCAGGGAGAAGTGAAAGATCACCATCTCTTTACCTCCAAAAAAGTTATTGTCCCATCATCAGAATAATTTAAAAATATATAAAATATTTGATAAACATAAAATTCCCAAAGCTCCAGGTTCCTGTGACTAACTCATACATCCCTTACCTGCAGGCAATATACATCAACATGATATGTTTCTACTTCCAAGAAATTACATCTAAAAACACCTATCTTCAAAAAGAAAAACAATCTTTAAAACTTGAAAGGGACCTTACAATGTGATCAACTACATGGTTTCTTTAAATACCTAACCTCCCTCTCATATTTAGACTGTGATTATATTAATGGGGGGAAAAAATGTTGGCGCCCAACTTTTCAAGGACATACCCACAACAGAGAGCAGAGAACACCTGTTGTTGATCTTGTCTTTTGAATCTTAATTTCAAAAGTTGTTTTCTTAGCTAACTCTTTGCTTACAGAATGGTCCCACCCAATGTTCTTGGGTTTAAGACTTTGGACATGTGGATGATTACTTAAAAGCATCCTGCCTTGGGCCTGGTGTCTGAACAAGTACCCTAACTCTGCCCTCTAGGCCCATTTCAACATTATTAAGCATCTATTTGGGGAGATAATAATTTCATTCACCAAATGTTGACATTGTGTCATTTTGACTTAACTCTTCCAAGTCTACTGAAACTTTCCAGCCTTGTAGAATTGTGTGCCCCAATTTTAAAAGCTTATTATTTGCACATTTCCTTTTATTTGTGCACATCTAGACCATTGATTGAGATGAACCTCAGGTCAAAGACCAAATTACCATGGCTCATGGAACCCCCAGCACTCTACTTCCTGTCAGTGGTGCTTTTCTAAGAAAGGCTACTTTGTGGAATAGGAGAGTAAGAAGGAAAGCACTAAAAAAGAGGCTTAGTCTAGCAGAAATTCATTTGTTAAATAAAAGAAGCTGAAGAAGGAAACCAGAAGAAAGTAGATGAATTCAGAGGACAATGTTTAGGAAAGAAAGTGAGATGGACAGAAGCTGCCTCCTCTACTTTGTCCTCAGATCAATCCTTTCAGTCCCACATCAATCAAAGAGCAGCAGCAAAGCTAAGAGGGTGGGCCAGGTAGAGGGGAAATTAACCCTCCCTCTTCCATCCCTTAGGAGACTATTCAGTTCTCTAGCCCAAAGCTCCAAATCATTCTGACATACATTGCTTGAGGTAAGTCGCAAAAAGAAAGCAACTGAGGAAGTAAGTTGTCAAATGGCTTCCAGATACAGATACTGTGTATTTTCATGATATCCAATGTAACCTGGAAAAGGCATATGTGCTTTTTATAGGACACTGGGGACCCCTTCTGCTAAACTCATACAAAGTTGTGAGTTAATGGTGCAGCAGGTGGGGATAAAATGCAGCAGGTGCCAAAAACAGGGGATCTATAGCTCCAAAGCCCACTGATGGGCCACCTTACCCACACTGTAAGCCTTTGCTAATGCCTTCCTGCATAGTCACCGGAATACAAATAGAATGATCAGACCAGGGTTGGGGTAGTAAGAACTTGAGATGGTTGCTAACTAGCGTAGAGATCAAGGAAGAATGAAAAGTAACTTAACAGTTATCTTCCAATCCAGCTGGAGTGTAAAGAAAATGTCATTGTTGTCGCTCAATGTAGCCAGTTCTAAAACAAGAATTGGAACTTTTGTAGTAAATAGAAAGAAAGGATAAGCAGGCAGTTTGGAGAAAAGAAAGACAATTTATGTGGTAGTGAAAAGAGCCACATTTCGTCTGGCCATGCTACTGACCAGCTCTGTGGCCTTCAGCAAGTCGTTTCCTGTCCTGACTTCTATAGCTTATAACGATAGTATAATAGCTATACTGATATAATAGCTATACCTAATAGCATTTGAAATTGAAAAGCATCACTGTAGATACTCTAAAATACTCATTCAGTCAATCCTCATAACAAATCTATGTGGTAGACAATATTCATATCCCCATTTTATAGATAAAGAAGTCAAAGCACAGAGAGGCTTAAAAACTTGCCCCAGGTCACTCAGCTAGTAAGTGGCAGAGCCAGAATTCAACCCCACTGTGGCTCTAGGTCCATGCTCTTGCCAGTGCACCCCTCCACCTGCTTCTCAAGTCAAAGTCAGTTTGCTCAGGGACACAACTCTGCTGAGGTTTTAATGAAGGTCCCAGAAGAACAGTCTCCTTGTGTTCCTGAAGGCAGAGGTCAAGGGGGAAAGTGTGGGATTTCTCAACCTGTCCTCCACGGGCCAGCTCCCCCAGAATCAGCTGCGGAGTCTTAAACAAGCAGACTCCTGGGTGAGCCTAGACTTGCTGAGTCACACTGTCTGTGGGATGGGGTCAGCACCCGTCCTTTAGGCAGGTCCCTTGGAGTCTTTGATACATTTAAGACTTCCGGTGCCTGAGAAGAGAGCAGACTTCCCCTTAATCTTGCTTTCTCCCCCAACAAGAGCACCCTGAGAAAACAGTTGAGCCTTGAACTTGACCACAACAACCTAGGTCAAAAGAATAGAAAGAACAGTATAAAGCCAGGTTCTTGCCCAGAGAAGCCTATCATCCAGATGGACACTGAAGTGAGGAAGGGACCATTTAGCCAGGCCCCCTGGTTTGGATTAAACCACTCTACAAAGGGACCCACGTGTAATTCATACCTGCTGTAAAGCAAAAAGAACTCAGGTGATAAAAGTTGTTGCAAACTTTACAGCAGTTGGCTGGGTGTACCGGATATAAAATCCCACCCAAGGAGTGGAAGCCAGCAGATCCCAAACCTGAAAGTTCCCTCTCCAGGAAAGAATGTCTCTTCTTCCCCAGGTTACGGTGCTCTTCCTAGGAGTTAGTGGTTGACTCTTACTCAAAAAACAGCAGCAGAAAGAGCTGGATTGATGTCTGACCTGCTTAGGATCATTTCTCAATAGCCTAACTTTTCCATCTCCTGCTGTAAGATCAAGGGGGCTTCGTGCCATAGGGAAGCAAATAGAGGCTTGGATTTTAACTCTAGAGGAGAGACCCTAGTGCTAGGTTCAATTCTGACAATAATTGTCAAATCCCAGCCAATCACTTCCTCCTTCTAAGCCTTTGATTTCATATGTAAAATGAGAGCGTTAGAGGGGAGTTCTCTCTGAGTTTCTTTCATCTCTAATACCACATGGGTTTAAGTGGTGTGAGCATCCAGCAGGAATAAAACAACTGTCCAACATAGGTGGAATTCAATTCAACAGATATTTCTTGAATTCCTACTATGGCAAAGCAGTACCTGCATGAGGCCTTGGAGTGTGCAAGTATGTGGACCAATAAAACAGCACAAGGTTCTCAGATGTGCCTCCTTCCTTCTGCGTTGCAGGGTAATTCACATCAGGACATTGGGAGGAGGGGACAGTGCAAATGGCAAAGACTTTCATTTTTACTGGAATGAAAGTGAAGTCAAGCAGTGATGAGTAACGAGCGCTGTAACCTGAGATGTTCTCTAGGATTCTTGCCTCCATCCACAGCAGCTACAGAGAACAGGTCAGGACCCCATGAGAGTTTCCAAGACACCGGAGAATGGCCTGGGAAACTGTGGAGTGTGGACCCCGGGCTTGAGAAACAGAAAGCAGAATTTTGTGGAATCTCAAACTGTTTAGTCTATGCTGAGCTTCCTATCCCCACACAGCAGAGGTTAAGGGGAAACAAGTTGTACAAATGAAGAAAAGCAAAACACCTTTCACACGGGAAAGTGACAGCCAAGAAAGAAACACCCCCAGGAACGCCAGGCCCCATGTCTAAAACGTCAGGGTGAGGAGGTGAACATGACTATCCCACCAGCAGCAGACTTTCCCCTCCCTGCTTTCCCCACCAGTTCACAGCCCTCACCTACTGGAGTATCATCCAGTGCCTTTGGCCTTAGGGCTTAAAGAAAAGAGGGATACGGGGACTGCTTGAGATCATTAGCCCATGGGATTCTGATTCTGGGTAATTACATGGCAGGCTGAGACAGGACCAGAGAATCAACTTCATTTGCCAAATATTTATGTTCTCAAAATTTGACAGAATCCTTCCTTTACACACAAGACCTTCTTTTCTTGGAGGGTAACATCTGAAATAAAGACCCTGTTTGAGGGACTCCTCTGGTGGTCCAGTGGTTAAGAATTCATCTTGCAACACATGGGACTCAAGTTTGATCCCTGGTCGGGCATCTAGGATCCCACATGCCATGGAGCAACTAAGCAGTGTGCTCTGGAGCCCGTGTCTTAGCCACAATCAAAACTGGAAGCAGCCAAGTGAATAAATAAAGAATGACCGTTTATATGCGAATAAATGCAGTGTTATTTGTTTGCTTGTCTGTCTTTTTACAATCTTGTTTGGAATCATGATAGCTTCCGAACATCTCCTAGTGCCCTCTCCCACCCCTTTAAATGTCCCCACTTGCTTCACTTGCCTTTTCCAAACAGGGCCAGGAGTTCTCCCCATTTGTGCCCTCTCTCTCTTTTACCATGTGTGGTGAGAGTAATTCTGCTTCTACTGAAGACTGCAACTTCCCAGTCCCTCTTCCTGAAACAATGACACATCTCTGGACCCTTAGTGAGCACCCATCTGAAACTCTGGGGGAAGGGCTCTGTGGTGTGGCTTACTCTGCAAAAGGGTCCCAACTTTGCAGCAGATGACAGAAGGGACAGATCACAAGTGGGAAGCTGTGTCCTTACAGCATTCTGTTGGAGAGGTGTCCTGTCCTGTCCTTTAGAGGGAAAGGGGAAGCCTTCCTGAAAAGGAGACAGAGAACAGTCAGGGGATAAGTCTAGGACTTGGAAGTGAGAGGAGAATGTAGATAGGCAGGATGTAAAACGTAAGGAAAGAAAAGCAGAGAGGCATTTTCAAAACGATACCCAAGTCAAGGAAAATGGAGGAATTGACTCTTCTGTTCACTCAAGTCCCTGGAAAAAAGAGCATGTGTAATTGCACATGTCTGTGCTCTGGGAAGTCTGTCCTCGGCACAGCAGAGAGTTATGCAATTGTCTAATGCACAGAGCCAGTCTGCACACTTGAAGCCAAAATCAGTCAGTCGGACAATCAATATGAATCATTTTGTTCCACAATAGTTGGATTTAGACCTGAAGCACCAGGGTACTGGTTGTAAGTCTCTAAATCTTTTTGCATCTGGGTCGACACCATTACAGATTATTATCACCTCTCACTTGACATCTGTACTTTGCCTCTCGTTATTGACAAAGACTCCTCCAGTTCAAGTAACTACACTACTGACCACCACAGTGGTCCAGAGAGCATCCAGTCTTTACCCACGGAGACCTATGATCATATCTGACTCCCCAGATATCCTGACTGAACCAGGAAAAGGGATTTTAGGCAAACACCTGCTTAAAGAAAGCTCAACATTTTTGGCCAAGTCATAACAGCATCTATCATAAGCATATATTACATGTATTATATACATTAGATATACGGTGTAGGTCCCTATGAAGCAACCCTGAATGGAAGAAAGGAACCCTTTTAAGAGATGAAACTGATAAATAAGATCCCAAAGAGCTAAACCCAGAGATGCTGACATGAGAAGATGTGGAAACTGATGAGAGTTTGAAGACAGAAGACAGAGAGCCCTTTACCCAGGCAAGCATGGCCACTGCCTGGAAGCAAAATCTGGATTAAATGTCTTCCTAAGGCCCCTTCTTATCCTGGGATTTTAGCTCTCTGATTAATTTTCCAGAAGAGAGGTAATAGGGAAAGGATAAGTGGGGAGTGTTCATGAGGAAGGGTGGTAGAAAAAGTGAAAAGGAAAAAAAAAAAACACCAATAAAACACTTCCTGGTTCGACAAGAAGCATGTGTGTTGGGGTGTGGTGGGCAAGGAGAGAACCTTCATCTGAGTGTTGAGCAAAGGTTCAAGGTCATTTCTGAATGTGTCCAAACAACTTCTCCCGGTGCTGTTGGCACATGGCAGATTTGGGCTTTGGGGTTTTGGCAAGGACAAGGGCATCAGGAATTCAGCATAAAACCTTTCCAGTTTCTGAGAGAGAGAAGATGAAGAAGGCTGAATTTCTTGGCCTGGCTGCCAAGGGCGAGGCTGATGCAGAGCAGAGAAAGGAGGGGACCTAGGAGAAGCAGTCTGTGAAAGCAGGAAGGCCACCAAAACTCCAGAGGCGTGAGGGCTGGAGGAGTCCCGAGCATCCGTGAACACTGCGAAGGCAGGCTCACCCATAGCACTGAGTCAACCTGGGCTGCGTTCCAGCTGTCAGAATGGACACTGAACTGGAGGACCATCAGCTTCCAGGCCAGACAATAAGTGCTGCAGTTGGAGGATCACACATTGGAATACTGATAGAAAAACAGCCCCGTGTGCTGCCCTGAACCCTGGACAGCTTCACACAGTTCACCATTACCCCCAGGCTTTTCAAGAGCTCTATCATTGAGAAAAGGAGAGAAAATCTCATTTTGAAAGGCAGCATGAAGTGACTTACACACTTACTTGAACTTAGCTGAACAGCAGCATTATTTAACTTTTTTATCTTGTATTGCAGCTTCCCAGGTGGCACTAGTGGTGAAGAACCTGCCTGCCAATGCAGGTTAGATGTATGAGATGCAGGTTCGATCCTTGGGTCAGGAAGATCCCCTGGAGGACAGTACCGCAACCCACTCCAGTGTTATTGCTGGAGAACCCCATGGACAGAGGAGCCTGGGGAGCTGCAGTCCATAGGCTCACAGAGAGTGAGACATGACTGAAGCAACTTAGTAAACACTCACATACCTGATTAACAAGCAATTTTGTGATAGCTTCAGGTGAACAGCAAAGGGACTCAGCCCTACAAATACTTGTGTCCATTCTCCTCCAAACTCCCCTCCCATCCAGGCAGCCACATAACATTGAGCAGAGTTCTGTGTGCGTACAATAGGTCCTTGATGGTTATCAATTTTAAATATAGCAGTGTGTACCTGTCCATCCTAAGCTCTCTCACTATTCCTTCTCCCCATCCTTGTCCCCAGCAACTGTAAGTTCGTTCTCCAAATCTGGAACAGCACAACTATTTTTTTTTTTTTCAGCATAACCTAATCTGTAAAACAGGTAAAAGGAAAACTGCTTGAAGCAGAATCTGGAGTACCAAGAACCAACTCAACTCCCTTTCACCACCCACTTACACGCTCACATGGGTTCAGAGGTGCTGGCAGGCCACTGGAGCCTGTTGGACACTGTGTGAAGACTTGTGAGGTAGAAGTACCACAGAGCAGAATTAGACAAAAAAAGTGAAGTCACTCAGTCATGTCCAACTGTCTGCGATCCCATGGACTGTAGCCTACCAGGCTCCTCAATCCATGGGATTTTCCAGGCAAGAGTACTGCAGTGGGTTGCCATTTCCTTCTCCAATTAGACAAGCCTGGGTTTAGGGAATTCTCTGGCAGTCCTGTGGTTGACTGCATGCGTCCACAGCAGGAGGCATGGGTTCAATCCCCAGCTGGGAAACTAAGATCCTGCATGCCACAAGGCAGGGCTAAAAAATAAAATTTTCTTTAAAAAGTAGAACAAGTAATGACTACCTCATGGGTTTCTTATGGGAATTAAATATTTTACAAATACAGCCTATATTTTCCAAACATAGCTCATAGTAGGTGCTCACAGTTGTGACAGATCCCCCTTATGTAAGTAAGCCTATTATCATGGACGCCCCAATAACCCTGCCTCCAGGTGGCTTATAGTCAACGTAAGTATGTATGCTTACTAGCTTTAAATCAGCATAAAAAGGAATTGTCCTGAATATCTCTGTGTTTGTGCTCTGGATTCTGAAGCTCCACGTCAGGACACGAATCAATGGCAAAAACCTCATAAATAAGTCAACCCCAAGCTGATTAGTGGATTCAAGATCATCCCAATCAACACTCAAGCTGGCTTTACTGGTAGAAACTGACAAATGATCCCAAATTTCATAACTGAACACAAGGGATCTAGAAGAGCCAAAACAACTCAGCAAAAGAGAGACAAAGCTAAAGGACTTATACTATCTGATTTCAAGGTTTATTATAAAGCTACAGTAACAAAGAGCAAAATGCTGATGCAAAGACAGACAAGGAGGTCAGTGGAACAGAATGCTGAATCCAGAAGGAGACCCCACATTATCAAGAACCCCACATTTGTTATCAGTTGATTTTTGCCATGTTTAAAGATAGCTTGCCATAGGAAGATGTCAAAAATATGTATGGAATAGATGTACTTCTGCCAAAATGCAAGAGACCCAAGAGTCTCATAGTCAGTGCACAGATTAATCTACACGGACTTCAATTTCACTTTCCTCATAATGAAGAGAGCCAATCATGTTTAGGAGCTACTGAAGACTTGGTGCCATTCTTCAAGGACATTTTCCCCAAAACTGAAATAACCCACAGGACAGTGATGCTGCTATGTTTGGTCCTACGCGTGATTCTACTGCCTTCAGGATGTGCATTCTGGGCTGCTCTTCTGTTCAAGGGTTTGGAACTGAGCTGATTCATCCACACCTTATTCTCCCCTCCCCACAGAGACCATAACAGCATGCCATGTGCGTTACAAGATGTCTGGCCAGAATTTAGAGCGTGGACTGCAGCCACAGAACAGAGCAAGACTGAATGACCACACACAGGGTCTGAGTCTCTGACCACGGCCCCTTTGCTCTGCCTAAAAGCCAACCCAGCTAAATGAAAGCTTCCTTTCTGCCTTGTGCACGTCAAACGTGTTCCAAAGGAAGGTTCTCACCACTCACTCCCAAGCTGCTGCCGCGGAAAGAATTCTTCACTTCTTGCACAACCCCTTGCTTAAAGAGGGCAGCCAAATTAACCACAGCCTGATGGACTGCTAATGGTAACTTTGTGCTTCAGAGTTAAAGACAAAGCTCCAGTGGCGACAGGGGCTCCATCAAGCACCAGGGTCAAGCAAAAGCCAATTCACTCAGAAGAGAAGACGTTGTAAATGCCGAGCTAAGCCGCTTTCTGGTTGGCATTCTCTGCTACCTTGCAATCGGTGTCCTGCCTCTCCTTGGCTTTTCCTTTAAAACTCGTGAATAATGTTTTCCAGTATTGGTTGCCCCTGGTTCTTCACCATGTCCCTGGCTGGCTGCCTTTTGTCCAGGTGTAAGAGGACTTTGCATTTTGGGAGTCCCGGCGCTGTGGTAGAGAAGATAGGCTGAGAACAACTACCTAGGCATATTCAGCCTCTCCCAGTTGCTGGGCAACCCTAAGCAGTTCATTCAATCCCTATTAGCCTCAACTTCCTCCCCTGTAGGAGTACTTGCCTCATAAATTTATTGTGAGGATAGATGAGATAGTAAGACAAAGCCTTCAGCACAGCATTTGACACATAGCTGATACTCAGATATTGGCTGATATCCTTATTATTATCATTGCCACGCGTGTTGTTATGATAATGATGATATGCTTTTATGGGGATAAAACAGTCCACCCCTCAAAATGTCATGTTGGTGTCGAAGAGATACCAGGGAGAGGCTGCTGATGAGGGGCCAATGTGGCCTACATTCCAAGCAAAATGCGAGGCACTAAGAACTTTTATATGTGATGAAAGCCATCAGGAAGTTGATCTGAAAAGGCAGGTGCACACTGCATGATCACAAACGAGGTGCAGGAAGGATATGTGTGACAGTATTCAGGATACTTAAATCCAGAAGATGAAAATTTACAGCTGGGCAAAAGAGTGGGAGAGTATGGAGGACTCGTGTCTGGAGTAGTGTCTGGGGGACATGGGAGAGAAAGAAATAGGGGGTGAGTCAGTGGGAACCCCTTGAAATAGAAACAGATGGGAGAGCCTAGGCTTTGAGTTTCCAGAGTGGTTGGTTCAGAATGTAAGGACTGGGGAGAAACGTGATGGGAGAGTTTCAGGCAGGCAAAAGGCAGAAAGCATTAGCAGTCTGATGCTGTCCCTTCTCAGCACATCTTTGCTATCGAGCACAGGGGAAGAGAGTTAATAGATCAAGATTTCCTAGGACTAAACCCACAAGTACACTGGATATATAGTGAACTATGTTCCAAAAATATACCAGCTCAATCAAAAGCCAAAAAAATGGACTCAGAGACAGTTAGGAAAAACTTCGTAAGTAAATAAAAGTCACTCAATCATGTCTGACTCTTTGCGACCCCATGAACTATAGCCTGCCAGGCTCTTCTGTTCATGGAATTCTCTAGGCAAGAATATTGGAGTGGATTGCCACTTCCTTCTCCAGGGGATCTTCCCAACCCAGGAATGGAATTTCGGTCTCCTTCCCTGCAAGTAGATTCTTTACCATCTGAGCCACAAAAGTTGGTGAAGATGGAAGGCATTTAAAAAGACAGATCAAATTAGAGCTGACAAAGAAAGGTTGATGAAATGTAGGGAAGTCTGGCACTTTGAGGAGTGTTTCATGATAAATCTCAGCAGAGTGGATAAAAATAAGTAAGAACATAGGAACTTAGCTGTTATTTCACAACTATATATGTGTTTCGGGCTTCCCAAATGGCTCAATGGTAAAGAATCTGCCTGTCAAGCAAGAGACATGGGTTCAGTCACGGGGTCAGGAAGATCACCTGAAGAAGGAAAGCACAACCCACCCCAGTACTCTTGCCTGGGAAATCCCACGGATGGAAGAGCCTGGGGGGCTATAGTCCATGGGGTTGCAAAGGATCAAACACAATTTAGCAACTAAACAACAACAGCAAATACATGTCATGTCCCCCTAAATTCCTCAAACCTTAATAACAATGATCAGTTTTAGCTGTTCACAAAGAGTCTATGTGTGTGTGTAAGTGTGTGAGTGTTATTATATCTTGTCCTAGGGGACAAGAATGCTATGAGAGATGCTAGAAATTGACAGCAGAAAATATAATTTCCCCTTGTTACTCCTTTAGTTGTACCTGAAAAATAAAGTCATAAATGTAGGATAAAATGAAGAACCATCTGCTGGGATGAGTGATATCTTTGGCCTTTTTTTTCTACAGATTATACAGTCCTTTCCTCGATATTTTTCAGAGGAATCAAAATTTGGTTGGAAAACCAATCGTTTTCCCTAGATATCATAATAATCAGTGCTCCAGCCTCATATTTGTATAATACTTCTTGAAACTGAGGAAATAACTTTGGTTATTCTATCTTCTGGCCATAAAACAATCCATCTGCTTTGGAGATTCCTCAGACCTCAGAAAGATAATTTTTTATTTAAGCTGCAATTAAGTATGATGAAGAGGTACACTTGTGGGCTGCACAAGAAGAGATTTCATTGCAAATCCAAAAGAAAAGGCTTTTTGAATTACCCATGCATCATATTCTTCACTCCTCCCCAGCCCAATTTCATTAACGTTGATAGACAAGGGTGGCTGGTAACTTATAATGCTAGTGGATCTTTCCAGAATACATGGAGCCTTCTCCTTGTTGCATCTCTAGGTATAAAATGGAATTTCTCCTTCCCTCCCATGATCTCTCTGACATTGTACAAAAGGACAGCACGTCCTACTTCTCTCTCTTCCCCTCAGTTACCTCCTCCATTTTTAAGTTGCCAAACAAGTATGGTTTGACAGATGGAGACGGCTACCAGCAAAGAACAGTGTGATGTTTCTTTGTGGCCATGTCTGTTCTTTCTCTAAAGTGCCACATGGCCTCCAGTAGATAAGTTCATTTCTCCCCTTGTTATGGCTCTATTTCTTCACCACACAATCTCTCCACACTCAATCACATGAGCATCACACGCAAGAACTAGCAAAGAAGTCAGGGAATTGTACTGAGAACCTGTCCAAGGAGACATACGTGGAACAGGGCAGCCACTTCTTTATCTGTTTATAAGATGTTTTCTATATAGATGGGCCAGATGTAAGTACCTCTCCCAGCCCTTCATGGCTTATACCAAGATATACTGACAAATGAATGAGGTAGTTAAAGACAGGCAAATAACTTGCATAATGCAGAGGAGACAGTCCTAAGGATTCAAAATGTAAGAGGAAAAGAAAGAAATGGTGGTGGGGGAGGAAAGAGGAAAGGAAAAGAAAAGGAGAATCAATTCAAAACTGAATAATGCAATTAGCAACGGAAAGCTCATTTTTTTCCCCATTGTTCCTTTAACAAGCATGTTGAGTACTGCCACAGGCTAAGTACTCTGATAGAAGCTTTGAGGCACCTTATTCCAATTAACTCTCATAACAACTCCTTTGGCTAGACACAATATCCCTTTTATAAATGAATAAACTGCTTCAGAGAGTTTAAGAAGTAAGTTCAGTTAATACAACCAGAGACCGAGGAGCGGGTACTGGGGCTCAGATCTGCCAGCTTCACAACTTTGGCTTCTGTGTCACAGAACTTCCACGCCAGTCATCTTGTCTACCAAATATCTTGACTATCTTAAGATAAGAGACAGTGAGAAACTCAGAGTTCAGAATCATTAGTTCAAGCTAAACAATCATGTCTCTTTTTGATACAAACAAGTGACTCTTGATCCCTTTGTGACTTGTATAGATTTAGATTCTAAAAGATACTTGCTCTCAGGACCTACACACATCTCACCTGGGAGATTGTGTTTTTAGGAGGAGGTAAAGCTACCTGGCTCATGAATCCATCCCCAAGAGCTGTTTAGGGGCAGATCTCCATCCTAGCCCTCCAACATCACACAGAATCTTTAGCACGCCTGAGTTCTTTATCTTCTTGAACATCTGAAGCTAGAACAGCCCCCTGTTCTAGCCTTCGTTTCTCCTCCCACTTTTTCAAGTTCCTCCACTCAAAACTCGCTCCCGTTTTTTTCCATCTGCATCCCAATCCCAGCTTTGTTGCCCTGAGTTTTCAGGAAAGGAAGCTCTACCCACTATCTTCTGCACATCACTGAAGAACTCAGATCACACCAAAATAAAAAGGAAGAAACAAAAAAAAAAAAAGGAAGAAACAACTATCAGAGGTTTCCCAATATGTGCCCTGTCTACAGCTCTAGACATGGATCATCTTCTTGGACCTCACATAGTGAGGAAAACATCAGTAATCTTGTTTTGCAGATAAGTAAATCAAAAAATAAAATGCATTTCCAAAGGTCACACCGAACTGGTAGAGCTAGGGCAGGAATTCAGGTATTCTTGTTCTAGCTCATTTCCTTCACTATAAAGCCAGACTGGTCCCCAAAAGTAAGCATGAAGTGGGTAAGACAACCCCTAGACTCCCAACAAGGGCCAGTTCTCATTATTAGGCAGCAAGCAATCATCCAAGGACAAGAAGACTTACAGAAGCCTCGTTATAGCATACTGTAGTGACAACCACATACTGTGATCTGCATATCTCCTTCAATAATTGGACAAATCCTAAAACAGATACCACCCAGCCTTGCTACCTGTCTCAGGCCAATTTCCATCAGATGTTAGAGGAAAAAAACTATGTGAAAAGAACAACTGTGATGACCTTTCAGAAAGTAGAAACTAGGGAGGGAGCAAAAGAGAAATAAAGAAAGAAAAAAAGGGTGTGTGTGTTTTCCTTGAGGCTGGGAAGAGACCCAAGGAGCCTGGAGATGTAATGAGATACAGTGCAGATTACAAAAGTTTTGCTACAGCTGTAATAGCCTTTCACAAAGGCATGGCCCTCCAGAGAGCCATATTTCATCTCAGCTTTCCCCACCACATAAGACAGAGGGTGAGGAGCTGGAAGGCAGGACTGGAAACTCATGCCTGAACTGAGCGAGCCCTGACATCCCCGTGACACTCCCATCAAACCAAAATGAACTGGACCCAAAGGCTCTTGTTTTAACAGGCTTTGAATCTCATCCCTGTCGTCTATTTATTAATTTATTTTTCTTCACACTCTCCTTTCTGGAAATGCATTGCCTAGCAGCCTGCTGTCTTATTCTAAACAGCCATGCACACAATTGTATGCATGTACTTGGAGACACCAGGATAATATTTGAGTGTCTCTGATGGCCTTGCTAGCACTGATGGATCTCTTACTCAGAAGAGTTAGGTCCTAGAATGTGTGTTAATCAGAGTGGAATCTCAGAAATCTCTGTGACCATTTTAGTCTTTCAAGAGACAACAGAAGGACACATTTTTGCCTGATGGTAGGTGGGTAGAGACAGCCCCAAAAGGATTCATAAGAGAAAAGCAGGCAACAGCATTGATCTTATTCATGCAAAGAAGTCTTTGGATCAGTCACCTGTCAGCTGCATCAGTGAAAGTGTTCTGAACATTTTGGATTCAGAGCAAACAAAGCAGAAGCAAATTCACTGATCACTTTCCAATTCAAAGGGACAGGGAAACCTGCCCTGTCTTCTGTTCTGCCATGCCACTTATACCCTTTTTATAGGGGTAACCCTTGAATTTAGGGTTAGAGGGTCCCACAAGAGCTGCTCCAATGATACAGTCATGTCAGTAGAAAGAGGCACATGACATTGATCCAGGACCCAAAGAATCCAGCTGTCCAGCTCCTGGGAATCAGACCAATTATTTTAACCCTTTGTTGTGAAATAAAACGCAAGTACAGAAAATCACACAAAAACAAAAGTATAACTGCATGGCTTATTATAAGGTGCAGTGACTGTATTGTGATCGGCACCAGGGTAAAGAAGTAGACTCCCTCCATGTGTCCTGTCTCAATCTCAACTCTCTGCTGCCCTGAAAGTGACCTCTCTCCTGGCTATTATGGTGATGCATCCTGGTATCCTTTTATAGCTTCAGCACTAGCTTAACCTGCCTGGATACCACAATTTGGTCTTGGCCATTTTTAAAAATGTGATATGTCTTTTTAATCTCTTTTCCTCTCTGGTTCTTTCACTCTTTTCAATTCTTTACAGTGTATCCGGTAAAGAATCTGGGGCATTGGAGCTGAGAGCAATTGAAATTGGGCAACTGAAAAAGAAAAAGGCAGAAATAAATGAATAGTTTGGGTTTCTCCTTTGGCTTCTCTGTTTGTTTTCCAGGAGATACTGGAGTAGGGAGAGAAGTGTATGAATAGAGTGGAATGGGTATTAGTAGGGCCAGGGGACATTTTTCAAGTATGTGACAGTGTTTTCCAAGCTCCAACCTCCCGCTACACCAGCTCCCCTGCCACTGCTGGCAGAACTGCCCTAACAGGTGTGGCTGAGGGTCACTGGCCCAGCCCTCTCCCCAGACAGTCCCGGGACTCCAGCTTCAGCTCTGAGTGGTGGATGGAAAGCTGCTGCAGTCTCTGGAAGTGAAAAAACTGAAAGTTTTATCCCTGTCAAGAGCGGGTTTGACAAGACAAAGGCAGCCTGGTAACCAGAGAGGCCAGTGGGGACTCAACACCTGCCTGCCCTTCTGGCTCCCCTCCTGGGTTTGCTCAGCCCGAAAGCCTCCCCTGCCCCACTGTGGGCCTCAGTTTCTCCCCTTGGCAGCCTGCAGATGTGAGCATCCATCTCCTGGAAGCATGTGGTCACGCATGTTTGCAAAGCCTGAGCTTCCCTGGGGAGGGAAGACACCTGTGTAAACAGAGCATGGAGGCGCCATGAGCTCGTTGGCTGCGTTCTAAGGGAGGCACCCGGCCTGGGCTGCAGCGCTGATCCTGCAGGGGGAACAATGCGGGCTCTGTTTGCCCAGCTGCAGCTCTCGTCTTCCTCTCTGCTGCACCATTCTCGGCCCCCACCCAGGTTCTCTGCCAGGAGGGCCCAGAAAGCATTGACTTACTTTGGAAACCCCTCTCTGAGTAAAATTCAGTTTGCTGGTAAAAAAAGTTCAACGACACAAAATGAGATGTTTTTGAATCAACAGGACCACTCTCATCTGCGTGTGTGCTGCTGTGGAGGAGAGGAGAATTCAGGGGTGACGATGTGGATTCCCTAGTCCCAAGTCGGCCCTGTCTCTCTCAGGGGTGCTTAGAAAAGAGGCATCCTGACCCTTTCTTCCTACCACACACTCACCAAGGAGCTCGTGTTGATAGAGAGGAGTCCTTCAAACTCACTTCTAACTTGCATAAATTTTAGTATGTGTCCTCAGCAAAGAGAAAAAGAAATAACTGCCCATCATCTGATTCAGTAAGCTGCACTTGGCGAGAATGAAGTGGAAATCTGCACTTCCTTCATTTCAGTCAGAACTGCTTGTCTTTCAAACTATATTTGGCCGAGACATATTTCACTCAATGTGGTCCCAAACTCAGACCCATATAACATATTCAAATGATCTCAGAAGATTCACTTTTCTTTCATATTGGAACAGACCACTGTTTCTTCAATTGCAACACTTCCAGTAACTGGACAGCAAAATGCTGTCTTTCTAAGGAAATTTCAGGAATCAGTTGGATGACATACTCTCAAGCCTAAGTGGCTTACCTTAAATACTTCTTCCCCACCAGCTGATCCTTGTCTAGATTTGCTTGGATTTATTGACTCGGTTAAAGTCAAGAAAGGTCCAGAGTTTTGGAGTCATGAGGAGGGTGGGTCTGGAAAGGAGGAGATGAGGTACTGAAAAACAGGGAGGGTATTTCACCAGAAAAAAAAAAAAAAAAACATGTCCTTCAAAGCTTTGTTCTTATCGTACATTACTCCAGACAAGTCATGCCTCCTGCAGAACCTGACCAATTCCAGTCTAGACAGTATGGGAAAGTTGACCACTTTCTAGGGGTAACCCCTCAGCCACAGTCTAGACAGGACTCAGACATCTACCATGTCCTGGAGCCCAAGGGAAATGAGAGGACACCTGGCCTGAACATTGTTCTTTGGAAAACCTAAAAGGTGTGGTGAATTTAGTGTCTCCATTCCAGCAAAAGGGAGCAGAAAGTCAAAGGCTTCATTGATCAGATTATGAGAAGTTTTTAGGACTTACACAGGAGGACACTTGCAGAAATCCAACACTATAAGCTTCACAGTTTCCAGCTAGCTCTCCACTTCATTTCCACCCTCTGCTCCTGGTTGTCTGGCCTTTTTCTGTGCCCTGAGTCTCCTTTCCCATTTTTCCCTACATTTTTCTGTACTGTCTACTCTGCCCTTTCACTACATGCAGCCTAAGACTGTCTGCTTGGGTTTTCATGATTCTTTCCATTTTCACTCCCACTTCTCCTGCTGTTGGTCTTGGCGGGGCTCAGGGCTTGAATTTCGGTCATTTCCTGGCATTTCCACTGTTTCCTCTGAGGTGTCATGTTTCCCTCCATGCCCTCTACCCTTTTCAGATCTCCTCTTTCTCATCTCTAGCTCCATCTATTAATACATGAACCAAGTGAGCCATCTAGACTACAAAGGAGCAAGTGGGATGAAAGCATGAGTCAGCACCCATAGGAGAAGCAAAGCTCCTCTCAGCTGGCCCTTCAGCAGGCTGGCCAAGAGAAGCATTAGGAAGGGGCAGTTAAAAAATTCTTTTTTAAATTTGAGAAATTAAAAATTAGAGAAAAGCAACAAACAGAAGAGATAAAATTAAGAGGAGAAAGAAAGAGAGTGGTAAAGGGGGGAAATAAAAGAATTGAAGAATATATAAAGCAAATAAACCAAAATTTTCATTTAAAAAAAAAGGAGTCAGTTTTCTGAACTTGAAAGTTCACTTTCTAAGCTAAAATTCAAAGTAGATGACCCTATCTCTACTGAGTTGACATAGCTTGGGCAGAATTTTTATTTAATTAATCACATTTGAAGTTTGACTTTCTCCTGTCCATCAAGGATGTAAGCTCTATATACTCTTTCTTGGAGTTCTTTACAAAGTGATGAGACCTATATTTTCCTGGGTTGTACTGCAAGGAGGCTTAAGCCTTGGGATTTCTGGAAGACCTGCCAGTATGGAGAGCTTAAAAGGAGACCTCAACACCATCAGACTTCCCACTTGCCTAAGGGCTTCGCCAAACTGGAAAATGGCTGTCATTTTCTGAGCTTAAGAGAGTAAAACACAGCAAATTATCTCTCTCTAGCCCCCTTTCTTCCCTGACAAAAGATGCATTTAGGGTCTGTAGTGGACTAAACAGTGTCCCTGCAAAGTTTATATCTACCCAGAACCTATGAATGTGGCCTTACTTGGAAACAGGATCTTTGTAGGGGTCATACTGGATTTGGGTGGCCTTTAATCTAATATGTTGATGTCCTTATAACAAGAGGGAAAAATGGAAAAAAAGACATAGTCACATAGGAGAAGTCACATAGTCACATGTGAAGCAGAGGCAGAAACTGGAGTGTTATGTCCACAAGCCAAGACACATCAGGGATGCTGGCCACCACCAGAAGCTAGAACACACAAGGAAGGAACCTCCACCAGCTCCTTCAAAGAGTATTGTCCTGTCAATGCCTCAGTCTCAGGCTTCTAGCTTCCCAAACTGTAAGAGAAAATGTCTGCTGTTTTAAGCCATGTAGCTTGTGGTACTTTGTTATGGCAGCTCTGAGAAATGAATAAAGGTCCAGGGTCTCAGGATTGGCCATATCAGTGTCCACAGAGGGGATTAAGACTTGCCTGGGCCTTGTCTGTGGGCAGCTTTCTGATCAAAGTCAAGGCTCCTGGGGCCCACCAAGTTGTCATTCTTCTGTGGGACCTCCTGACTGCATCTTCCACTGCTTGCTTCCCTTTAAACATGCATTTGTGGGGGTGGCCTACTGGTGTGTCTGTTGCCTTTTAGTGCTGTGTTTTATTTCTGTTTCACATAAATATAGAAGCCCACTTGGAGCAATGCCTGCCTTGGCAGGGAGGCCTCTAGTCCTTCTGCCAGCTTTGCATATCTCTCAAATGAGTTATGAGTGGATGGGGACTGGAGACTGGACCTCAGGGACGGCTCCCCAGAGTGTCATGGTCCTCCCGAGAAAGTGACTCAGCAATTCCCCCAAAGTCCCCTTCTTTTCCAGGAACAGAACAGCCACTCAACCAGAGCTTGGGAAGAAAGTATCACACACATCCCCCTAAGCTCCCTACTTCTCACAAAACACTTCTTAAACAGCTGTGGAGCATTTTAAGCCGTTGCTCTTTGTTCATAAGCAGATTGCTGAGAAAATCTCCTGGCACAGCCTGGCTTAGGGCCACTGGTTCATGGCTTGAGAAGAGGCACATGCCAGGCATGTGCTGGGATATATTACTGGGAGGTTGGAGAGACTCTACAGGTGAGAGCAGAGGACAGCTCCAGACAGATGTAGGTCTGGCCAGCTGAGACATGGGACATGGTGTTGAGATTGTAGTGGAATATATTTCCTACCCCAACAGTGGTCACTGTGCTTTCATTCTCCCCACTCAGAATGATTCTTCTATGAGCAACAATAGGACTGGGAATTTCAAGTACTGTTTCTGTGCCCCAGGTGCAGACTTCTAGCAGAGCAGGGCTAGACAGAGCCTGGGGCATCCCTGGGAGCCAGTGGTCTCCAAACTGGGGTGTGTGCATTTTAGAAATCAAGCGAGACTATCCATTGGATTTGAGAAGAAAAGATTTTTAATTCACTTATTTATTTATTTTAATTGGAGGACAATTATTTTACAGTGTTGTGATGGTTTTTGATATACATCAATATGAATCAGCCATAGGTATACATGTGTCCACTCCATCCTGAATTCCACCCCCACCTCCCTTCCCACTCTATCCCTCTAGGTGGTCACAGAGCATTGGCTGTGGGTTCCCTGCGTCATATATTAAACTAGTACTAGTTATCTATTTTACGTTTGGTAATGTATATGTTTCAATGCTATTCACTCAAATCATTCTACCCTTTTCTTCTCCCACTGAGTCTAAAAGTTTGTTTTTACATCCATGTCTCCTTTGCTGCCCCGCATGTAGGATCGTCAGTACCATCTTTCTAGATCCCATATATGTGCATTAATATATGGTATTTGTCTTTTGAGAAGGAAATATTGAATCTTCCAGCTTAATTTATCTTGTCCTTTTTTTTGTCCTTAAATAAAAAATACATTATTAATAAGTAGCACAGGCTGATAGTAGTGAAGGTATATAATTTATCAATATGCATATATTAGGTATGAGTCCCTTAAATTAATTTTGGTTATGTACCCTGATTAGTAAAAGATATAGAGTCCATTGTCCTGCAGAGATTTTCAAGTATGTTCTGAACTTGTGGCAGAGAGGCATAGGGAAAGGGAGAGGATGTCTTGAGTGAGTGAGGGATCTACTAATACTCTCTGGGCCTCATCAGGCAATTCAGTTCTGCTCCTATATGCACCTGCTTCTCTGTACCCTGGACTTCTGCATTGTGATATGTTTGATGAGTTCACATAAAAATAAAAAGGAAGTTGAATAAAATGGGTGAACTCTTTCAGCCCCCTTATTTTTCAGATGGGAAAACTAAGGCCTGGAGGAAAAGTGATTGCTTCAAGAAATACAGGCCTTCAGGACCAACACCGAGGCTACAACTCCCTTTCTTGCCTCTGAGCTCACTGTGCTCTCTGACTGAGCCATGCATTCTGCATGCCATGCACTGTGTTTGGGTGACCCTACATTAAAAAAAAAAAAAAAAGCCAGAAGGAAAGGCAACAGGCAAGAGGCAGGGACTCTTCTTAGAAGGGGAAATGGCAACTCACTCCAGTATTCTTGCCTGGGAAATCCCACGGGCAGAGGAGCCTGGTGGGCTGCAGTCCATGGGGTGGCAAAGAGTCAGAAACAACTGATGTACTAACACTTTCATGTTCATATTTGTAAAATTAAAAGCCAAGCCAGAAGGAAAGACAGCAGGTCAGAACTTGGGTCTCTCCTCCATCAGTGATTTGGACTCCCAGGAAGAAGCCTAGGCCACTACAGCTCTTAAATGTAACTTCATGGCCTGCCTAAGACACTTCTAGAAGATGAGGTAGATGGAACATCCTCTCTATTAATAGGCTATCCTTCTTGACCACCTTTCTTCATTGGCTTCTCAGAAGAAGGTCCTTGTGTTCCTGGAATTCTGGAACGTGGTTCAGTTCAGTTCAGTCACTCAGTCGTGTCCGACTCTTTGCAACCCCATGGACTATAGCACACCAGGCTTCCCTGTCTATCACCAACTCCTGGAGTTTGCCCAAGTTCATGTCCATCGAGTCAGTGATACCATCCAACCATCTCATCCTCTGCTGTCCCCTTCTCCTGCCTTCAGTCTTTCCCAGCATCAGGGTTTTTTCTAATGAGTCAGTTCTTCACATCAGGAATGTGGTATGAGCACACAAATCAGGAGCTCCTCAGAGGACGTCATTGATAGGTCAGTCTTAAACAGGGAAAGCATCACTCTTTCTCTGATTTTGGTCCCAACACTCAGAGTAATTTGTTCCTTTTAAAGATCATCAAATGTCGTATGTTGGTCTCGCCTCCCACTTTCTAGACTCTCACACATCGGTTGCTACCAGCCCACCATTCTCAAGCACTCTCTAATCCTTAATGTTTTTAAGGAGTTTAATGTAGACAAGGCTCTTTGGGGAATAAAAGAAAAAGAAAGACACAAATTATACAACAATGTAGACCAATGTGGTACTGCTACTAAGTGGGTACTACAGAAGCTGAGAATTCTTTCTTTCACATTCAAACTCCTTGAGGGTAGGAAATGTGTCCTAAATCTATATGCTTGTAAGTGAAAATGTTAGTCTCTTAGTCGTGTCTGACTCTTTGTGACCCCAGGGACTGTATGTAGCCTGCCAGGCTCCTCTGTCCATGGAACTCTGCAGCCAAGAATACTGGAATGGTTAGCCATTCCCTTCTCTGGGGGATCTTCCCGATCCAGGGATTGAACCCCTGTCTCCTGCATTGCAGGCAGATTCTTTACCATCTGAGCCATCAGGGAAGCCCCAAAACTATGTGCTTAGTGCTTGACAAGTAGATGCTTAATAAATAAGTTCAGCAAATGAACATTAATTCAGCAAATTAATTCATTTGAATAAATGAATTGTTAAATAAACATGTAAATTAGATGAAGGGAAGTCTTATTGACTGATCTAAGAAACTTCATTGTACAGGAAGACTCTGAATAATGTCTAGAATCAGAATGAAAGTAGAAAATGTTTCAGGCTGTGAAAAGACAAATTTGGAGCTTATCTTTCCCACTCTGCTGGTGTTGGGTGCTAGCAGATTTGTAAGTTAAGTAATTGGGCAGGATTGGTAGGCTGAAATACAAAGCTAAGGAGTGTGTTTCTAGAAAGATGAATTACTAGAGGTCATCAAGCAAGAGGAAGATATAATAAAAATAATGTTTTAGGAAGGTGAGTTGGAGATGATGTGAAAAGTGGATCAGAGAAGGAAGGAAGGGATGATGCATCTGCTTTCTTTTAAATCCTGCCCCTCCATTAGGTGGCTTTCACATAGCTCAGTTGGTAAATCATCTGTCTGCAACACAGGAGACCTGGGTTCGATTCCTAGGTTGGAAAGATCCCCTGGAGAAAGAAATGGCAACCCACTCCAGTATTCTTGGCTGGAGAATCCCATGGATGAAGAAGCCTGGCAGGCTACAGTCCACAGGGTCGCAGGAGTCGGACACCACTTAGCAACTAACCACCACCACCCCCTTCATTAGGACATTTGTCCCTGATTTTCAGCATGACTCGAGCCCAACATCCAACGCACACTGAGAAGAACTTAAGATGTCACCTTCATTTCTCTGACCATGGACCATCTGTCAATTCAATTTTTAAAATAGCCACATTAACTCCAAATTCTACTTTTTCAACCAACGTGCCTTAAATCAATCCAGCTCTAACAACTGACTTTTGCTAATCCAATCTTGGAGAAGCAACCTGGATCCCTCTTCTTCATTTTCTCTGCTTTTGGTGTCATGGCCCACCTGTTTCCATTTGGTTGCCTCTTTCTATCACTGTTTAGCTCCCTGTTTCTTCTCTTTTGCTCAGAAATGTGCTTTTTCTTTAGAGTCGAGCTAGAATATGCACATTGAGTAATAGCAAGGCAAGTTCCTTAAACCAACAGTCTCATGTCCCACTGGGAGTCCTTTTGGATCTGTCTAAAAATTCTGGTCCAGAAGTATGAATTATAGCCACTCTTTTCTCAAGGCCCTGAGCAATTTCAACAGAACCCAAGGGTGCTGAACATACCCCATTCCTCCCAAATAATGTTCTATGAGGGCAAATGTACCCACCAGAAGGAATCTCTCCAGAAAAATCTATTTAACTTGGCCGCTATACCCCATATCTTTCACCTATTTTTATTAATAAAGATAAATATTTCTTTCCTTTTCTGCCTGATACCATGCTAAATCAGGAGACCTATGCCAACAACATCAATATGTCTTTGCAGCACTAATTGTTTTTATGTAGTCTTTGGATATCAACTATAATACTTTGTGCTGAGAATGATGTGTATATAAGAAATACTTTTTGGATTTGAGAGGTCATCTAATGTGTGGACAATGAGACTTTGAGTACCTAGGAGGCAGGCACCATGTCATATTTATTTTTGTAGTATGAGTGCTTGACATAAGCTATGGGCTCAATAAATGTCCATTAAATAAGTGGATTTACTAATGAATTATTCCAAAATGTAGCTCACGTAACTACAGTTGTTTTAACTATTCCAAGTTTTTCCAAGTTTAATCCATACCACTGTAAGCCAATTCTTGTGTCCGTGGCTTGGTTCAAAGTGCTTTCTTTTGTGTACTTTTGTTTTGAGATTCTAAGCATTCTGGTACTTCACTAACTCTCCCTCTACCACATGGCAGATTAAGCATGATCCCTAATTCTTTGTCACTTTTCCCATCTAAAGGTGGAAAGTATTTTCTCTCCCCTTGAATCCAGGATGGTCAGTGACTGTTTGACAGAGTATCACCAGAAGTGATATTACACCAGTTCAGGCCTCATCTCTTAAAGGACTACTAGCTTCTGCCTTGTTCTCTTGGAGTCCTGAAATGACATTCTGACTATCATAGTGGAAAGACCAGGATTCCTGAGGAGACCAGTCTTCTAACTGTCCCCATCAGAGTGCTGAGTATGCAAGGGAAGCCAGCTTGGACCCTCCAACAACAGAGCCACTACTGTGTGAAAAACCCATAAAAAATGAGCCATCCTGGGACAGTCCCTTTGACATCCCCAGCTGAGCTCCCAGCCAAGAGCCAGCCATATGAGGGCACCATTTTGAACGATCAGCTCAGTCGAACCTCCCAATGACTGCAGCCCCAGCCAATATCTGACTGCAACTTCATGAGAGAGCCCCTGCAAGAATACCAAGCTGAGCCCAGTTCACCCCCAGAACTGTGAACTATAATGATGAATTACGGTTTTAAGCCATCAAGTTTTGAGGTAGTTTGTTATACAGAAGTTGATAAGTAGAACAAACTGCTATGCAAACAGAGACGAGGATCGTGCGTTGGCCTTTTCTCTGAAGTTTTTACAACGCCCATAGAAGGCTTTGCTCTCAGCTGAGGGAGTACAGAGCATCTCACTTTACAAACAGAAGGACCAAAAATAAATAGGACCTCCTCTTTATAGGGGCTATGAATAAGTTCATGTCAGCTTGGATGCCATGTGTCTGCCACCTGCCTTGATGGTATCCTAGCACTGGGAGAGACTGTGGACAGCCACCTAATCCATCCCTCTGCCTCCCAATATAACGACTCCTTAAAATAAATCCTGCCAGAGAACTCTGCTGTTATTTTTTTTTCTTCCTCTTTTTTTTTTTTTTAATCCCAAGAAAAGGAGATCTTGCAGCTACCTTTGGCAATGTACTCCAGCAGCTCCTCGTAAATCTTAATTAGAGCATTCTAGCAGATGGTTCACCTCATTCCTCCAGACCCAGCTTCAGCCCTTTCTTCTTGCTTCTTCATCTTGTGTTTTGGCTTTATTTTCCTAAATTTGGAGAAGCAGTGAAGAAAATATTACTCACAAACACCTCTTTATTTTTCTTTCGTAGATGTGAAAGGATCCATCACTTCGTTCCTCTGTGGAAGCTGGAATGTTCTCATTCAGAGACACCTCCGTTTTCTGATCTGAAGAAACGCAGGATAAAACCACCTGCCCAGCTTACTTGAATGAGCTGATGAAAAGATCAAAATTACAGTGACTGTAAGAAGGCCCACATAGGCTTCAAAGCATACGAGAAATTCCTGGCATCTTGAGCTGAGTTGGTTGCTGGTTTAAGAAATCTCTTGGAGAAGGTAAATTAGTTGTTGTATAGGGCTAGGGGGATGGGAGGATTGGGAAGTGATGGTTAAAAGGTACAGGGGCTATTTTTGGTGGGGGTAGGGGGTGGGCATTGTGAAATCTTCTAAGATTGTTGTAAAACATAAATCTGTAAATATACTAAAAACCACTTAATCATATATTTGAAAGAGAATAGTATGCTACGTGAATTATCTTAATAATTTAAAGAAAACTTTTAAATTTTCTTTAATTTTCCCTCTTTAAAAAGAAAAAAACTCATGTGTTCTTAGATTCACATTAGCCTTTCTTCTTGGGGCCTTCTGTCATCTGTCATTCTGAGTCCCGTTAGTTATATGCCTTGTCTAATATCTCCAACACTTGGACCATTTTAGTACTGGGTTTTCTCTATGAAGGCTTATCCTCTACCATAAGCAGAAAACAAGAGAAGAAATGGACTAATGTCAATTGACCAACAAACATTGACAAGACTACATGAAGGATTAGGGTCTGAGATATGACATTATGAAGTGGATTATAGTCCCTGGAAGAGGCTGCTGATACAGGACTCTGTGACAGCCTAGAGGGGTGGGATGGTGTGGGAAGTGGGAGGGAAAGTCAAGAGGGAGGGGACATATGTACACCTGTGGCTGATTCACGGTGATGCATGCAGAAACCAACACAAGACTGTAAAGCAATCATCCTCTGGTTAAAAATAAGTAGATTTTTTAAAAAGGAAATGTTACAGAAAAATAGTAGTTTAAAAAAAAAAAGCTCTTTTGTTGATGAAAGTTTACAGATCTTACAACTGGGTCCCAGAGCTTGGAGACAAGAGACAAAAGAGTCTATCTTCATCTTACCTTTAAAGACTTTAAAGATACTCTCCCTCTCTTCTCCTCACCCTACCTCGTTTCATCTTCAGGCAATGCTGGAGAGCAGGGAGAAAGAAGTTTAAGGACACAGTCCATAGCTTGCCTCAGTTTCCCCTCCAGCTTTCCCTGGTTTTTCTTATTCTGTAGAGGACGTTCTCAGAGGCAGACATGAGAAATGGATGACAGGGAGGATGGCCCAGGAGGTCAGTAAGGCCCCCAGGAATCAAGGGAGCCAACACACTTGGCCAAAGAGCTGCCCTTCCCCCAGCCCCAGGCTGGTGCTTTCAAGTCCCTGATGAAGATGGAGCACTCCTCAGGGAGCCCCTTCATAAGGACCCCATGTCCATGGAACCCAAACCGATATGCTCTTTTAGGGAGTCTCAGGTTTTCTCCGAACACACTCTGGGCTAGGATCAGCACTATAAACTACAAATGAAAAGCAAGTCCCACTCTTGAGAAGCACAGAGGGCAGTGATATCAGTCACGCTGCTCACGACAGCCAATACCCTGACCCTCAGTCCCTCCCCAGCACCGCCTTCCTCCCCGACCTGCCATTCTCAGCTCCCATCCAGACCCTCCTCCTGCCAGCCCCGAATCAACAGGACGGGTTTCGGACAGCTGGAATAATCATGATCTCTCACGCGATGTCTCCAATTCCTGTGGAGCCTGCCCTGTGCCCTCTCCCTCCCACCCTCCCATGGCCTCTCACTCAATTCGTTCTTCTCTTGGCACCAACAGCTATTTTCCACCACCCTGCCTGGCGTACCTCCAACCCACCTCCCCAAGGGGTTTTCACTCCCCACTTCATCTGTCTCCTTCGTGCTTCTGCTGGAATAGGATCTTCCAGCTCTATTTCTGGATTCTTTCCACTGCTCTGTCTTGGGTTAGGCAGCTTGCTTCTTCAACCTGCCTTGCATCTCCCTGGCCTCTACTAAGCATCTCTAAAATCTTCCAGTTGTCAGATGTGGAGCTACAGTCAGTAGCTATGTCCTTTTTTTCCTAATAGATTCTTTCTTATCTGCCTTGTCACAGAAACATAGAGCTTTGTTAAAAAGAGGGCTTCATAACAACCTCGTGTGCCTAAAAAGAGGTCCTCAGGCCCTCTCTGTGATGTCACTGTCACTAGGAAGAAGATGGGATAATTCCTTTCTTATCTGGACAGAACTCTGTTTCCACAGCTTTCTAATCTACCCTTTACTGATTTTCCATTCCCGTACTTTTCTTTGGCTCATACACAGGCAGGATAAGCATATTCCCAACTTCTGCTGCTACTGCTGCTGCTGCTGCTGCTAAGTCGCTTCAGTCGTGTCCGACTCTGTGCAACCCCACAGACGACAGCCCACCAGGCTCCTCCGTCCTTGGGACTACTAATGTAATCAATGTTTATTCATATTATTTGGCACTAAAGCTTCCCATGAGTACTAGCCACTTTGGGCTACTGACCCGTTTCTGTTTGGTGACTATATAACCTGAAGCAGAGTCCTCTTTCTCGAAACCTGGGAACGTTGGGTCTTCTGTCTTGGGTCCTTGTACTCGGCTGGTCTGTATCCTTCTCCTGCTATACTTTTTTTTAAGAAGGCCATGCTCTATTCTGCCTGTGTTAGACCATCAGTCTCTTACTTCTAAAAATCATGAAAGTCATCATTTTTCAACATCCTCTTACAGAAACTCAAAACATTTTCACCTTCCAAAAATGACCTCTGTTAGCTCTCCCTTCACTTTTGAAAATAGTTAGCCCACATTTTCAACTGCAAATACACATATTTGACCAAGAAACAGAAAGTATAAATTCTAGTACTACCCTCAAATAGTACAAATCAGATATCAGGTATAAAAGGTGGAACAAACTGAAGCACCTCCCTAAGCTTTATTTTTTGCACTCATAAATTTAGTAGGTTTAATTAGATAATTATCAAAGGGCCTTATAAACTCTAATTTTCTGCTATCCCTATATGACATCTTTAAGAGTATTAATTATATTCTTAGAAATTATTTGTGAATGGAACTTTGAAAACAATTATGATCAATTTTGCTTTCTCTTTCAACATAGAAATTATTTTAGCCTGAGTGAAGTTCAATTCCTGAATAATATGCTTCCTGCCTTTGTAGTTTTGGACAAGTACTTTTCAAATCTAAGTTTTCACACTTGTAAAATGAGTGTATACTAGCACTTATGTAATCAGGTTATAAAGTATATAAAGCATCTAGCATGCTAACTGGCACATAGTAAGTGCTCAACAAATGTCAATTACCATCATTACATTCATCATTCATTTCAATTTCTTGAATGAGCCCTATTAAACTGAGCATCTCTATAATAACCAATTTAGTCTTATTTCTAAGAGCTAGTTTGTTTGGCAATGGAAATCTCCTTCCATCATCATCAACTCGGGTAGTTCTTATTACCATACTGGGGTTGCAAATGACACCATCAAACTTGGATGTGTTCACTGATGGATTTGTTCCTTTGCCACATTTCAAACTGAATATTAATGAGTTTGAGATTATCAGTCAAACTTATATTTCCTGCATTCACTATGGACAACTGACAGCCCACCATCAGTCTGTAATAAAAAATATCCTTGGATTTATACTTTACTTTGAATTATGGGGCTTCCCAGGTGGCTCAGATGGTAAAGAATTTACCTGCAATGCAGAAGACCTGGGTTTGATCCCTGGGTTGGGATGATCCCCTGGAGAAGGAAACGGCAATCCACTTCAGTATTCTTGCCTGGAGAGTTCATTGGACAGAGGAGCCTGGTGGACTACGGTCTATGGGGGCACAAAGAATCAGACACGACTGAGTGACTAACTCAATACAGTCAGCAAAAACAAGACCGGGAGCTGACTGTGGCTCAGATCATGAACTCCTTATTGCCAAATTCAGACTTAAGCTGAAGAAAGTAGGGAAAACCATTAGGCCATTCGGGTATGACCTAAATCAAATCCCTTATAATTATACAGTGGAAATGAGAAATAGATTTAAGGGACTAGATCTGATAGAGTACCTGATGAACTATGGATGGAGGTTCGTGACACTGTACAGGAGACAGGAATCAAGACCATCCCCAAGAAAAAGAAATGCAAAAAACCAAAATGGCTGTCTGAGGAGGCCTTACAAATGAAAAGAAGAGAAGTGAAAAGCAAAGGAGAACAAGAAAGATATACCCATTTGAATGCAGAGTTCCAAAGAATAAGAAAGCCTTTCTCAGGGATCAGTGCAAAGAAATAGAGGAAAACAATAGAATGGAAAAGACTAGAGATCTCTTCAAGAAAATTAGAGATACCAAGGGGACATTTCATGCAAAGATGGGCTCAATGGTATGGACCTAACAGAAGCAGAAGATATTAAGAAGAAAGGGCAATACACAGAAGAACTATACAAAAAAGATCTTCATGACCCAAATCATCACTATGGTGTGATCACTCACCTAGAGTCAGACATCCTGGAATGTGAAGTCCAGTGGGCCTTTGGAACCATCACTGCAAACAAAGCTAGGGAGGTGACGGAATTCCAGTTGAGCTATTTCAAATCCTAAAAGATGATGCTGTGAAAGTGCTGCACTCAATATGTCAACAAATCCGGAAAACTCAGCAGTGGCCACAGGATTGGAAAAGGTCAGTTTTCATTCCAACCCCAAAGAAAGGCAATGCTAAAGATGCTCAAACTACCGCACAATTGCACTCATCTCACATGCTAGTAAAGTGATGGTTAAAAATTCTCCAAGCCAGCCTTCAGCAGTACTTGAACCGTGAACTTCCAGATGTTCAAGCTGGTTTTAGAAAAGGCAGAGGAACCAGAGATCAAATTGCCAACATCCACTGGATCATCAAAAGAGCAAGACAGTTCCAGAAAAACATCTATTTCTGCTTTATTGACTATGCCAAAGCCTTTGACAACAAATTGTGGAAAATTCTGAAAGAGATGGGAATACCAGACCACCTAACCTGCCTCTTGAGAAATCTGTATGCAGGTCAGGAAGCAACAGTTAGAAGTGGACATGAAATAGCAGACTGGTTCCAAATAGGAAAAGGAGTACATCAAGGCTGTATATTGTCACCCTGCTTGTTTAACTTATATGCAGAGTACATCATGAGAAACGAGGCTGGAGGAAACACCAGCTGGAATCAAGATTGCAGGGAGAAATATCAGTAACCTCAGATATGCAGATGACACCACCCTTTATGGCAGAAAGTGAAGAAGAATTAAAAAGCCTCTTGATGAAGGTGAGAGAGGAGAGTGAAATAGTTGGCTTAAAACTCAACATTCAGAAAACTAAGATCATGGCATCTGGTCCCATCACTTCATGGCAAATAGATGGGAAAACAGTGGAAACAGTGGCTGACTTTATTTTGGGGGGCTCCCAAATCACTGCAGAAGGTGATTGCAGCCGTGAAATTAAAAGACGCTTACTTCTTGGAAGGAAAGTTATGACCAACCTAGATAGCATATTCAAAAGCAGAAACATTCCTTTGCCAACAAAGGTCCATCTATTCAACGCTATGGTTTTCCAGTAGTCAGTATGGATGTGAGAGTTGGACTATAAAGAAAGCTGAGCGCCAAAGAGTTGATGCTTTTGAGAAGACTCTTGAGAGTCCCTTGGACTGCAAGGAGATCCAACCAGTCCATCCTAAAGGAGATTAGTCATAGGTGTTCATTGGAAGGACTGATGTTGAAGCTGAAGCTCTAATAATTTGGCCACCTGATGTGAAGAGCTGACTCATTTGAAAAGACCGTGATGCTGGAAAAGATTGAGAGCGAGAGGAGAGGGGATGACAAAGGATGAGATGGTTGGATGGCATCACCGACTCAATGGACATGGGTCTGAGTAAACTCCGGGAGTTGGTAATGGACAGGGAGGGCTGGCATGCTGCAGTCCATGGGGTGGCAAAGAGTCAGACGTGACTGAGTGACTGAACAGACTGACAACTTAAAGCGCTCAAAGACTCTGTTACGTGTATCCCTTGAGGTGGAACCAGGACCCTGCCTCACCATGCAGTTTCCTGGCTGCCCCTCCCTTTTCTTTGCCCCCTTTTCCTGTTCCCAGATTGTGGTATAGTGTGCTCAGTTACTCACTCATGTCTGACTCTTGGCAACCCCATGGACTGTAGCCCTCCAGGCTCCTCTGCCCAAGGAATTTTCTAGGCAAGAATACTGGAGTGGGTTGCCATTTCCTTCTCCAGGATCAACTGTTTAAATCTGCCCTTTGGAACTCAGAGATGGTCAAGGAGGCTGGAGTCAAGAAACAGTTTCTGTGTCCAGGAGCCCCACAGTATCCTGCTCTGTTTCAGCAACCCTCCATCAAATCAGATTTATGTTTAAATATTCTCCATGACCAATGTTCACACTCCTGAGTGATACTGTAGAGAAGTTTTCTACAAAATTTTAGGAAGGATCTGTGATTTCACTTGCTGTTGTTGTTTAGTCAATAAGTCATGACCGACTCTTTTGCGATCCCACGGACTGTAGCCCACCAGGCTTCTCTGTCCATGGAATTTTCCAGGCAAGAATACTGGAGTGGGTTGCCTTTTCCTTCTCCAGGAAGCTTCCCAAGCCAGGGATCAAACCCAGGTCTCCTCCATTGGCAGGCAGATTCTTTACCACTGAGCCACTAGGGAAGCCTTGTGACTTCATTAGAGGATACTGCTTTTTATAAAAGAGCACCGGAGGCAGTTCAGGTGCCCATCCTTAATGTGGTAGATACACAGCAGGTGTTCAGTGCAGCGCTTGAGAACCACAGCAGAGCGCCGCTACCTGCCTTTTGACCTCTACCTCCATAAAGGCTTGTGGGAAAAATTAACTTTTTCTTTTAGTACAAGCATAACTCATGCTTACTAGAGATACTTTCTAAAATCATATAAAGAAAATGAGGGGAAAAGTCATTTTTAATCCTACCACTCAGATATGTATAACTACAAATGACTTTTTGATGTGTATGTGCCCAGAATTTTTCCCTATGCAATTATATCTACATAACTACCTAGTACACTTAATTTGAAGCCTACTATCACTCTGCTTTGTCATCTTCTTTTATCATGCAGCAATCTATTGCGAACAGCCTTTTTATCCCACCCCACCATATCCACTAGGAATCCAACAGGAAACAGATGGCATCCTCGAAATAGGATGAGTCCAGAAGGGTTTATTCACAAAGGATTGTTTACAAAAGTGAGGAGGTGGGTATAGATAAGGTGACCATGCATACAGGTTTGCCTGCAGTAATTCTAGGATATATCTGTGGTCATCGTATCACATCCACTGTGACATTTCCCAGATTCTCCACTTTTTCATAAAGCTTTATTATTCATTGTTGCGCTAAAATCAGGTGAGATGTGTTTAGAAAACTCTTATCCTATCAGCATCTGCCATGGTGTTGTCTAATCGTCTGTGAGATGTGTGTGCATTGAAAATGTGGTTAAATCTGGAAGACTACCTGTGATAACCCTGTCTCTACCATTCCAGATCCAGTGTGGTTAATGGCTGCTTTTCAAGAAAACTATTCCAAGGACCCACTAATCATAATGTTTCTAAAAGTGTACGCAGACATAAGCAGCCATCTCCTAGCTCAGGCTGTAGTGTTAGAGTTCTTTGGTGCTGCTGTCCTTACTGGTCACTAGAGTCTATAGCCACTTGACGGTGGAATGTGCCAAGATTAAAAAATGCTCACAGCTACTGAAGAGCAGTCAATAAGATTATTAGGAAGCGCAGGAAATTATTGATTAAATATACACACAATGTGTGCAAGAAATATACACCAAGCAATGAAACATACTCTACAGCAGCTTTGTCATTTCTCTCGGTGTAAAATAAGCTGCAGTATGTACTTCTTTAAGAAGTAGTCCTTAAAGGCCACAACTCAAAACAAGAATTTTACACATTCAGCTACAGAAAATACACTCACATCTCTGTGAACATGGCTCTTCATGACTGCATTTAGATCAAATGAATGCTCTTCCAATACAATTTTGTTCATTTTTAATTTCAGAATTTCTTATATATAAACAGAAAGTGAAATAACATCTCTTAAACTGTTGATTCTTTATGTGAAAATAAACCTGGTAAACAGTTTAATATCAGGTTTATAGCAATGTCTTTAGATGCCAGTTTTATATCAGTGTCTTTAGATGATTCAAGTAGGAAATCAGTGACCTGAAACTTTTTTAAAAGTCTCAATTTTAAAATTAAATTCATAGATCAAACTAAAGCCTTTGAAAGCTGACATATACACACTGTTGCTGCTGCTAAATCGCTTCAGTCGTGTCCGACTCTGTGCGACCCCACAGACGGCAGCCCACCAGGCTCCCCCGTCCCTGGGATTCTCCAGGCAAGAACACTGGAGTGGGCTTCCATTTCCTTCTCCGCTATTGTGTATGAAACAGAAAACTAATGAGAACAGACTGTGTGACATAGAGAAATCTACTCAATGCTCTGTAATGACAGAATGGGGAAGAAATTCAAGGAAGAGGGGAGATATGTACACGTATTACTGTATAGCAGAAACTAGCACAACATGGTAAAGCAACTACATTCCAACGAAAAAAAAAGAACGTTTCCTCTGACATGATAGTAAATACTTTAAATTCAATAAAAGATCCAACATGGAAGATAGAATTACTTGTTTTGGTCACAGCAATGTGGATACAAATTTCAGTAAAGAACAGTATCTGGTTAAAAAAAAAAAAAAAAGAATGCTCTTATCAAATGAAAAACTCATGGAGCAAAAATATACTTAACTGGTTGGAGCACACACAAATTTCTTCATTATTTCAAAAAATTCTACAGTTCAAATAGAACCTCTAGTTGTCAAAATATATCTTCTCAAAGGTAAGGGAGTAGATCTGGGAGGTAAACAAAAGACGGCTGGCAACGTCTTAAAACTTCTTCTCCAAGAGTGGTTTCTAAACTATTTTAAACTATGAATTCTTGGCTCAAATTAAATCTTGCATCAAAGTCCAGTATAGGAAACAGAAAAGTGCCCATCAGGGATAGGAAACCTAGAACCCCAAACCCCACTTCAGAGGTCCCCACCGAGAATTGCTTGAAAGCCATGATCCTTCAGCAGGAGCTTAAATGTCTACAGAATTCAATAGTCCATGCTTCATAATTCATTAAACAATTGTTGGACACCAATTTCAAGTTTCAAGCTATTTCTTATTATAAGCAGTGTTGTAATAAACGTCCTCACAACTATATTGTGACATAAAACACTAATTACTTTCTTAGAAAAATTACTAGAATAACTGACTCAAAGGATAGGAACATTTTTGTTTCTTGATTTGTGTTGCCTCATGTATCATTCTAAAATACTGTACATTTTAACACTGCAATTTACAGTGCTCGAAAAGTCCCAGTTTCTCCTCTTTCTTGCTAACACTTGATATCTTTTTTTAAAAGATACTTTTGTTACTTTTACAGACACAGAAAAGTAACATCCCATTGCTATTTTGGGAAACTATTTTCTTTTCTTACCACTCAGGTTGACCTCTTTTCTATGTGTATTTATTGGCCATTTAAATTTTCTCATTAGTTATGTATGTTTCTCTTTGTTATTGATTTATAAGAGCTCTTTATTTAAAGGATATATGTAATAAATATTTCCTGGGTGTGTTTTTATGGGATTTTGAGGCATATAAGTCCTCAGTATTTACAGAATCACTCTTCCCTTTATGTCATGCTTAAAAAGTCATTCTATACCTCAAAATAGACTGTTCTTAAATGATTCACTCTGATTTTTTTTTCCTCCTTTACTGATAAGTAGTCATGAGAAGCAAAAAGAAAGGAGAAAAAAAAAATCATTGAGAACGAAGACCAACAAAAGAGTTATGAGAGAGACTTCTCAATGCAACCAAAAGATGTGGGTGAACTTTAGGGTTGCTGTCAAGTATTGAGGGCCAGGAAAATGCGTAATCTTGAAGAATAAAATATTCTCTTCCTACTGTCCTTGACTTGGTTTAGAGCAAGCCAGGCATGAAGTCAGGGGACAGGATAAGATGGTTCCCAAGGAGTAAGAGCTCCTTAAAGCAGCAGGGCTCTGGCCCCAGACTTGCAAGATTGCCTACTGCAAGAGGGCCTTCTACGTCTCCAGACATTGGTGAAACCCATGCAAGAGTCCAAGCAATATTAATATCCTGACTGAAGGACCTTTAGTTACCTCGTGCCTGGAAAATAACAGTTTGACCAAAGGAGGGGTGGGGGGAAGAAGTTCCAGATAAAAAGAGGTAGATGGGGCAGGGGGCCCTGGGAAGGGAGGAGAAGAGACCTTCCCATCCCCAATGCACCTGGCAAAGCCTCCACCCTCAGGGCACTACTCCTTCCCTGGCCAGCTGGTGTTTTCCCATTCACCCCAGGCCTGGCCTCAGGCCACAGACTTGGGGAGTGATGCCTATTCTGGAGGGATCTCTGCAGATGCTATTTTGATAAGACTGTAATCCTTTTCCCTCCCCTTCCCCTCCCCAACTCCTTAACATCTCCAATTCTAGCCAAGGCCTTTGTGTGTTTATGTGCCTATGTTTGGGGAAGGGGGGTGGGATGAAGGGCAGGGTAGCTTAATAACCAGCAAACACAGGCTCCAGTTTCACAGGGTGGATTAATGCATCAAATGGCTGCCTGGTCCCAGGCAGAAGCTTGAGAAGAGTTTTCCTTATCTGGCCCTCAATCCTCTGGAAACATAACACGAGAAGCGGAGTTGGATGGAATACTGCTGTTAATGTATCAAAATTTTTCTTCTAGATATAAAGAGAGATTTTGTTTTCCTTCCCCTCCTTCCTTGCCTCTCATAGAACTGCCAGGTAAAATTCAGCAGAGTGAGATTTGTATTGCAGATAAATAACAATGTATGGATCATATTTATACTAAATAACTATATGTTTATATGGTATAAAGACAGAGATATTTGTTGTTTATCTGAAAGTTAAACTCACAGTCCATATTTTTATTTTCCAGTCTAGCAGTCCTATGACTCTCTCCCTCCTTCTTTTATTTCTCTGTCACCTACCCTGAAGGTAGACATACTCTTTTGCTCCACTTCCTTCCCAAAAGATTTTAACAGTAGTATTACTAACAACAGATCACATTCATTGAGCATTTACTGGGCACTGTCCACATTTTACTAATGAGAAGAAATAATAACAATGTTAAGTAAATACAGCTACTGAGCGATGGAGTCAGGGGGATAGATATCCCGGAAGTCCACACTCCTGATCTCTTCTGGTAATCTCTACTCCCAAACATCCCTGGTGAATTCAACCCTTCTTCCTTACACTTCTGGCCCATCACATCCTGCTGGTCTTCATCCTCCCCACCCCATTTTTTCTTCTGCTAACCAGGACATGAGTTAAGAAGGCTCCTATCTGTAGAACAGGAACATTATCAAGGTTAGAAGCAGCTGCCAGTAGAGGAAACTCTTGCTACTTACACCTATTTCCACCCCCTGGCAACCTCTACCCACTCTTGGAGCTTTTAAAAGCCTACGTGTTGGGGCTGCTCACAGGAAGAAAACCTAGAAGATAAATAAAGCCAGTCTGTCTGGCAGCTCTCTCAATTCTAGCTTTCTGGGGGAACTGCCTATGTTAAGGGAGTGAAAGTCCTTTCTTACTCTTGACCCCACGGCTAAGGGAAAAATTGGGGTAGGTGATATATGATGCCCCACCCTCGCATCAACAGGACCATCAGGCTGAAGCCAGCAATACCCACTGAGTCTAATAGTGTAGAGAGGAGTCAGAATAGACTCAAACTGGCCAACTGCACGCAGACCCATCATAGACCTAGGATGATAGCCCTAAGACACATTTCCACTCTTTTCACTTATAAAGTGGGAAGAATTGCTGTACAAGATTATAGAGTGGTGATGAAGATTAAATGAGATCAAGCGAACACCAGCACAGCACAGGGCTTGCGAGCACTCTCAGTTGTTAAGTCGTGTGTAACTCTTTGTGACTCCATGGACTATAGCCCTCTGGGTTCCTCTGTCCGTGGGAGTTTCCAGGCAAGAATACTGGAGTGGGTTGCCCTTTCCTTCTCCAGGGGATCTTCCCAACCCAGGGACTGAACCTGCATCTCCTATATTGGCAGGAGAGTTCCTTACCACTGAACCACCAGGGAAGCCTCGAGTGCAGGGCATGCAATAATTAAGGTTTGATGGTCTTTGGCATTTACTATAATAACTTCTTGGTTGGATGGTTGAATTCTTTTTCTAATGGTTCTTAGAGGTAAAAATGAATCCCTCTAGGACCATTTCTTCTGCTTAAGAGCAGAAGTAATAATAATCCTTTATACCACAAAAAAAGTGTCAAAATTTCTATTAATTATAGACTCATTTTTTTTCTTTTTTTTTCAATAAATATTTATTGTCTGCTGTGGGCCAGCACTCTGGGGGAGCAGTGGGAAAATATGCTTTTTTATCAAGTAACAGAGACTCCAGAGGAAGGTGAATTAGGATCCACCAGGCCATGTTCCTCAACTCTAAATGGTGAGTACTGCAGAAAAGCAGTTGTTGTATATAATTATTCACCAGTAATCACAACACAGTTAAGTCCACAATAGCAGCATGCTGAATAAGAGCCCCGTAAATGTGTCCTTAAGGATTCCCTGGTGGCTTAGACAGTAAAGAATCTGCCTGCAATGTGGGAGACCTGGGTTCAATCCCTGAGTCGGGAAGATCCACTGGAGGAGGGCAGGCAGCCCACTCCAGTATTGCTGCTTGGAGAATCCTCTGGACAGAAGAGTCTGGTGGGCTACAGTCCATGGAATGGCAAAGAGTCAGACATGGCTGGGCGACTAACACTCTCACCTTGTCACTTTCAAAACTGTCCACATCAAAACCTGTGAATATGTTACCTTACATGGAAAAGAGACTTTATGGGTATGGTTAAATTAGAGATTTCATATTGAGAGATTATCCCAGATTATTCAGGTAGGTCCAAGATAACCTCAAGGATCCTTAAAGAGGGAGCAGGATGATCAGAGTCAGAAAGAGGTGTGATGACAAAAGCAGAGGGAGAACTGGAAGAGGCTATGCTGTTGCTCTTGAAGATGGAGGATGATGCTGTGAGCCAAAGCCATAGAAAGCTAGAAAAATCTAGGAAACAGATTTTTCTTTGGAGCCTCCAGGAGGCATATGGGCCTGCTGACACCTTAATTTTAAGACTCCTGACCTCCAGAACCATGAGAGATAAAATCAGTGTTGCTTTAAGTCATTACATTGTGATAATTTGTCACAGAAGCAATAGGAAATTAATGCAGTGGTTTTAAAAGGGGAGGGATAGAAAATTGTGATGTTATTGAATTTTATAAACAGGAGGACCTCAAAAGAAAAGAATTAGAAGAAACAGAAAGGAAATACAAAATGATGTGCATTAACACTTCATGATATTTTAAACATTTTACCAGCATAACAGGGTGTGTGTGCCAAGTTCAGTTCAGTTGCTCAGTCATGTCCAACTCTTTGCCACCCCTTGGACTGCAGCACTCCCATTCTATTATCAACTCCCAGAGTTTACTCAAGCTCATATCCACTGAGTCAGTGATGCCATCCAACCATCTCATCCTCTGTCATCCCCTTCTCCTCCTGCCTTCAATCTTTCCCAGCATCAGAGTCTTTTCCAATGAGTCAGCTCTTCACATGAGGTGGCCAAAGTATTGCCATTTCAGCTTTAGTATCAGTTCTTCCAATGAATATTCAAGACTGATCTCCTTTAGATGCACTGCTTGGATCTCCTTGCAGTCCAAGGGACTCTCAAGAGTCTTCTCCAACACCACAGTTCAAAAGCATCAATTCTTCTGCGCTCAGCCTTCTTCACAGTCCAACTCTCACATCCATACATGGCTGCTGGAAAAACCATAGCCTTGACTAGATGGACCTTTGTTGACAAGTAATGTCTCTGCTTTTTAATAAGCTGTCTAGGTTGGTCATAACTTTTCTTCCAAGGAGCAAGCGTCTTTCAATTTCATGGCTGCAGTCACCATCTGCAGTGATTTTGGAGCCCAGAAAAATAAAGTCTGACACTGTTTCCACTGTTTCCCCATCTATTTCCCATGAAGTGATGGGACCAGATGCCATGATCTTCGTTTTCTGAATGTTGAGCTTTAAGCCAACTTTTTCACTCTCCTCTTTCACTTTCATCAAGAGGCTTTTTAGTTCCTCTTCACTTTCTGCCATAAGGGTGGTGTCTTCTGCATATCTGAGGTTATTGATATTTCTCCCAGCAATCTTGATTCCAGCTTTGCTTCTTCCAGTCCAGCATTTCTCATGATGTACTTGGCATGTAAGTTAAATAAGTAGGATGACAATATATAGCCAAAGGCATTTAGAAGACATCAAGAATGAATTACCCCATGAAGTATAGGTTGAAGTATAGTTTCTTAGAATTTACTAAAGTCCACAAGTGTTGAGCTCAGAATGTCAGAGACAGTAGACCTATAGTCTCATCCAATTTGGTGACACTCATAGAGGCTCATATGGAAAGTTAGCACCCAGTCATAGCACATTAGTCACACACCCAAGGATTTGTGTCAACAACAAGAAATGTTTCCCGAAAGAAACCATCCTGTCCCCTCTTGCTTGGAAAGGAGAAAAGACACGTGATGGAGTGTGATGTTGGATTGGTGCCAAGTGCAGAGATGCTTAAAGAAGCCATCTGGACAGGTTGTACCACAGGTACACAGCCCACATCTCTTCCTGGCTCCACTCAAGTCCCACAGTCATTGTGTGTGTGTGTGTGGTGTGTGTGTGATGTTAGTCACTGAGTTGTGTCCAGCTCTGCAATCCCATTGACTGTAGCCCATCCTCTGTCCACAGGATTTCCCAGGGAAGAATACTGGAGTGCATTGCCATTCCCTTCTCCAGAGACCTTCCCAACCTAGGGAATGAAGCTGTGTCTCCTGTGTCTGCTGCACTGAAGGTGGATTCTTTACCTGCCCAGCCACCTGGGAAGCCCACAAAGGGATTTACAGGGATGCAAACTATGCCCATGTCACACAGAAGGTTCCAGCATAAAAGTTGAGTCTTTTCAGAAATCACTCTGTATCCTAATCGCCACCCCCACCTCTCACATTCTAATGCTTTGGGGGTTTGTACCTGGCCATTCAACAAATCTATTAACATTTCCTTGATTCCTTCTGCTCTTATCTTTAGTCCAAAGCAAATGACCCTCAACTCCCCTGGCCATTTCGAGTCTAGGTTCCTTTTATTCACTTTGCTTCTTTCAAACCCCTAGTATCCGCTTCACCCTGAAAAACACTAGGACTCCAAGCCTAAGTCTCTAAGACAGGACACTCCTGGAGCAGTCCTGGCTTCAGGTACCACAGAAGGTGACTCCTCCTCTTCACCATTAAATTGTCTTCCTTGTGGCTAGAATGTTCCTACAGTCCCTTCTACTTCCACTCAGTCTTCTCTCCTCCCCTCAATGCCCTTCTACAAAACCACTCTGTCTTTGATCTACTGGTCCAACCCAAAGTCTTGCTTTTTGCCCGCCACACCCAAGAAAGTCACATGACTGCCATAAACCCTGAACAGAGAGACAGAGCCTTGCAAGGATCACTGGAAAGCTCTCCAAACCCACTCACAGCAGCATGGCCTCTGTGGTTCTCTCTGTTGGTTCAAGCATCTCTTTTCACCAGCAACTCTCAGTAATTTTTGTCTGAGCAATTGATGAATGGGAGGGGCTTCCCTGGTGGCTCAGTGATGAAAAACTAGCTTGCCAATACAGGAGATGCAGGTTCAATCCCTGGGTTGGGAAGGACCCTTGGAGAAGGAAATGGCAACCCACTCCAGTATCCTTGCCCGGAAAATCACATGGACAGAGGAGAATGGCAGGATACAGTCTGTCTATAGGGTAGCAAAGAGTCGGACATGAATGTGCCACTAAATAACCATACAAACAATTGATAAATATAAGCTAATGGAGGCAAATGTGGTCACTGAGAGTGACGCTGTTCTTACAGGTTTGAATACCACATCCAAGTATTGCAGTAACGTTCATTTTGTCATGCTTCCCTTTATTCAGTACGGGCATGGTGTCAAGGTCCTGCAACATACCAATCTCACAAAGCTAATAAACATTGTATGTTTACTCCATTACCACTGAAGAGATAACAAGTCTGTGCAGGTCCAAGACACAAACACCATCATGTCCTTTTGTACATCCCAGCTCACTTATGTATTTCCCTCTGGCTGGAATTTCCTTTTTCCTCCCAAGTACTCTAACTTATTCTCCCCAAATTCCCAAGCTGAGAGTCCATTAACCTCCCCCACACTCCACTAACTTTGGTTCCACATAGACTGCCTAGTACTAAGGTAGCTGTGTTTGCAAGAACCTACCTCTCTAATCTGTAAGCTTCTTGAGGACAAGGACTGTATTGAGTTAAATATTGGATTTCCAGTCATTGGTACAGTGTCTGATATGCCATGACCCAATACACAGAGGCTCCAAAAATATTTGCTAAATTTTTAGTGGACAAGGAATTCAGCCACCCCACGGAGTCACACACACACACACACACACACACACAATGTTCAATCTGCATCTATGTGTGTATATACATTCAGAGTCACTATACATAAATATATGTGTATATATATGTATGGAGCTTCCCTGGTGGCTCAGACTGTAAAGAATCCATCTGCAATGCAGGAGACCTGGGTTCCATGCCTGGACTGAGAAAATCCCCTGGAGGAGGGCATGGCAACCCACTCCAGTGTTCTTGCCTGGAGAAGCCTCATGGACAGAGGAGCTTGGCAGGCTGCAGTCCACGGGGTCACAAACATTGGACATGACTGAGTGACTAAGCACGGCACAGCATATATGTATATATATTCTCTAACTTATTAGTTATATGTCCTGGGCATGTTACTTCTCTGGGCTTCAGATTCTAAGAGAAATAATAGTACCTCTCCATAGGACTATTGAAGAGAATGATTGAGAAGATGCATATAAAATGTTCTGAAACCCTCCTGACACATGTAATCTCTCAACAAACATAATGATAACACTTCAATTATTTCTTTTTATGCCAACATGCTGTATTCTCTTAACCCTAGGCTCTCTATTAAAAGTTAAAAATAAACAAAGTCTTTGCCCTGAAGGAGTAAAGAGTCTGTTTCTGCATGTCTGCTACAATTCCTATTATACAACTAAAAGAGGGACTCTAAAAACAAAATGTCGGAATTTCGCAGGTGGAAGGCTATTTCTGACTTTGCTTTGGTGGGATTTGTGCATGGAAGCTTGAAACCACGATGACAGAAAGGGTGAAGGAACACTGCTGCCCACTGGAGATTAAGACTGAGGTGGTGGCAGCCCAGTGTGTGGCCCTAGGGTTGCTGAGCACTGGGTACAAAGCAAGTGGTTTCATTTTAGAGGAAAAGTAAATTCTGCTCTTATCTGTAGTTTCCTCTGACAACTGCTTTGCACCTTCTTTCTCCCAGCCACAAGTTTAGTAGACCTTAAATGTAGACACACAAGCATCCTGCGCTATGCCTGCCTGAGAAACAATAGGGGTCTCAAAGCTGTGAAGGACTGTGTGAAGCTCTGCTTGGGACCATCCAAGGACTTTGCTGCTGACCTGGCAGGCAGAGCAGGCAAAGCGCTCAGGCTGGGCTGTATCCCTCCAGGCTCCCCCTCACAGCACCTGAGCCCTTGGGTCAATCCCCTGACCCCTCAGGGGCCCAGACTGCCCATGACCCACAAGCAATGCCTAGAATAAGATGTGAACACCTTTTCAGTTGGCAGCTAGTGGAAATAGCTGGGATGGGGTCAGAGAGGGCAGACAGGAAGGAGAGCGGTGGGGTGGTGTGGCAGGAAGAGGAGAAATTGAAGGAAGGCAACAGTGGGTGCCTCTGAGAGAAATCCCCCCATCAGCTCTCATTCCTTGGAGACTTTCCATTTAGTCAAAACAGAAATTTAGTTCCAAGGGAGCGAAGGAAACTTGTGGTTATCAAAAAAAAAAAAGAAAGAAAGAAAGAAAAAGGAGACAAAGTTTCTTTCCCATAGCTTTCTCTCCACTCTCTCTCCCCTTTCTCTCCGCCACCACTGCCGGATACAATTTCATTTCCAAGTGCTTCTCAGTATGAACCAGGCTGATGGCCCCGATGAACAGCTGTTGCTTCCAAAGGAAGCACTCCCTGCCTGCGTGAAGCCATTAACATCAACCACCGAGGTCACTCCGCCTGCTCTCTGCTCTTACACCTGGCCGAGAGCACTGCTTTGAGGACTCAAGCGTCCTGCTATGGGTTGTTCATTGCACCCAGGGGAGAGCAGTGGAGGGAACCTGCAGCAGAAGGACTCTGGGTGAGACCAGAGGACACGGCTCCAGCCAGAAGGGTTATGGGACCCTGAAGCCTTGCTGCTCCAGGAGAGAGGGCGTAGAAGAGAAGTCCTTCACACCTGCGATGGAGTCTTGGCTCAGCAAGTGGAGTCTCCCTCTATGTTCTCAGTTTCTGTAGCTGTGAAATGGGGAGAATCATGTATGCAAGTCAAGAAGCAACAATTAGAACTGGAACAGTTAGAACATGGAAGCAACAGTTAGAACATGGAACAAAAGACTGGTTCCCAATTGGTAAAGGAGTACATCAAAGCTGTGTATTGTCAACCTGCTTATTTAACTTATATGCAGAGTACATCATGCTGGGCTGGATGAAGTACAAGCTGGAATCAAGATTGCCAGGAGAAATATCAATAACCTCAGATACGGAGATGACACCACCCTTATGGCAGCAAGTGTAGAATTAAAGAGCCTCTTGATGAAAGAGAAAGAGGAGAGTGAAAAAGTTGACTTAAAACTCAGCATTCAGAAAACTAAGATCATGGCATCCATCCCATCACTTCACGCAAATAGATGGAGAAACAGTGAAAACAGTGGGAGACTTTATTTTGGGGGGCTCCAAAAATCACTGCAGATGGTTACTGCAGCCATTAAATTAAAAGACGCTTACTCCTTGGAAGGAAAGTTATGACCAACCTACACCGCATATTAAAAAGCAGAGACATTCATTACTTTACCAACAAAGGTATATTTAGTCAAAGCTATGGTTTTTGCAGTAGTCATGTACAGATGTGAGAGTTGAACTATAAAGAAAGCTCAGCGCCAAAGAATTGATGTTTTTGAACTGTGGTGTTGGAGAAGACTCTTGAGAGTCCTTTGGACTGCAAAAAGATCCAACCAGTCCATCCTAAAGGAAGTCAGTCCTGAATATTCATTGGAAGCACTGATGTTGAAGCTAAAACTCCAATACTTTGGCCACCTGATGCAAAGAACTGACTCATTGGGAAAGACCAATCACCGATGCAATGGACATGAGCTTGAGTAGGCTCCAGGAGTTGGTGATGGATAGGGAAGCCTTGTGTGCTGCAGTCCATGGGGTTACAAAGAGTCAGTCAGACTGAACTGAGCTGATCCAACATGGAGAGAGTTGTTGGTAGCAGTAATTCCAGTTAAATACAGCAGGTTGAATACACGTGTTGATCTTCCAGACCTCACCAAAATGAGACTAAAGGAGAAAAGGAATTGAAGAAACAACCATAGAAGATGAAAGGCATCAAAAAATGTTCATAGATAACAAATGGAAGAAGAAAAACTACTGGACTGGCCAGATGGGTTGTTTGAGTATCTCTGTAAGATGCCATAGGAAAACCCAAATGAACTTTTTGGCCAACCCAATAACCCTGCAGAAGGGCACATGGTGTGGGGGTTGGGAAAAATGATGAGAGGCAAATCCATGTGCCCTCCCCCCAACCCAGGAAACCAAAATCGCTCTGGAATGAGAGTACAAGGTACTGTGGAAGGAAGAGTGAGTGAAACATGGAGCTGAAAAGGCAGCAACGTCCCTAAGAAGCAGCAAACCCCAAGTTCCCTTTTCTACCCCACACAGCAAAACAAGTAAACTTGTCCAAAGAGGAAGACGCAGAGCTGCAGAGATAGAGTAAAACTCTGCACATACCGCCAGCTGCCACCAACACCAGCCTGTTTCCCACTCATGTTCTGAAGCTCTGGAAGCCAGCTAGCCACCTCCCAGGCAAGAGGTTGGAGAATTCCCTGGAAAACTGAATGGACCATGCAGATGTTGGCATTTGAGTTTCCACCAGTGAAAACTCCTGATCTCCCCAGATTCCAGGACCCAGTGAAGTAAAGCTGACAATCAAAAAATGCTGCCTCAGCCTGGAAGGGAAGGAAGTTTGGGGGAGAATAGATGCATGTGTACATATAACTGTCTTCGGTGTTCACCTGAATCTCCCAGCATTCTTAATCAGCTATATCCCAATACAAAATAAAAAGCTAAAAAAAAAAAAAAAGTTGCCTTGCAGTGGAGACACAGACATAGAGAACAGACTTATGGACACGATGGGGTGTCGGGGAGCAAGGAGAGGGTGAGTTGTATGGAGAAAGTAGCATGCAAACAGACATTACCATATGTAAAACAGATAGCCAATGGGAATTGGCTGTATGACTCAGGGAACTCAAACCAACCTGCATTCTGCAACAACCTAGAGAGGTGGAATGGAGAGAGAGGTGGGTGAGAGTTTCAAGAAGGAAACATATGAATACCTATGACTGATTCATCCTGAGGTATGGCAGAAACCAACACAAAACTGTAAAGCAATTATTCTTTGATTAAAAATAAATAAAATTTTTTAAAAGGCTGCCTCAAAACACAAATTCCAACCAGTTTTTTTTTTTACTTTGTAAAGTATAATAATGTATATAAAAAGAGCACATATCATGTCCATAAACAGTTAAAATATCCATAGTGAAAACACCTGCATGTGCCATTTGCCTTGGGAAATAGAACCTCACCAATAACTTTGAACCCCGTATGTGTTTCTGCCCTATGGTATACTTCTTCATCTCAAAGTAACCACATGCTGAGTTTTGTTTTCATCATTTTCTTTGTTTTTCTTTGTAATTTTACCACACATGTATATATCTCTAAACAATATATTGTTTAGTTTTGCCTGCCTTTGAACTTTACATAAACGGTGTCATACTGCACTTATTCTATGGTCTGCTTTGTTTGCCCAGCTTTATACTTTTGAGGTTCATCCACATTGAAATGTGTATAAAAACTATTCTTTTCATTGATGTATAGGATTACATTTTAGGAAAACCTTGTAATTTATGGATCCCTTCTCTTTCGAGTGGGTTTCTGGTTGCTTGTGTGATTATGAACACTGATATTCTGGGCAATTTCCTACCAGACACCTTTTGTGTCTGTGTCATGGATTCCTTAGAGTATACACGTCATAGAGGTGGACTTGCCGGGGCATACATTTTGCTCATGCTCAACTTCACTAGATTATGTAAAATAATTCCCATAGTGAATTAGATCAATTTACATTTTACCAGATGTATGGCGGATTGGCCCCAGGGTGGCCAGAGGCAGCAGAGAGACCTGGAGGCCTTCCTTTTCTGGGCGTCCTCCAACGTCAGCTCCAGCCTTCCTAGGACCCCCTTCTTGGAGACTCCAGGAAGGCCTTTGCCTTGGCCCCCAGGCAGCATGCTGATTGACACCCTAAGGTCGGTGAAAGTTTACACTGTCAAGGAGGACCTAGAGTGGGACAACCAGGGTGCCGTGCATGTCATCCAGCTATATTGAGCGACTGAAGGGCATGTCCCTACTTGTCAGGGCCTGACAAAACAGTTCACAGGAGAAGGGAATGGTAAATCACTTCAGTATTGTTGCCTTGAGAATCCCATAAACAGTATGAAAAGGCAAAAAAATATGACATTGAAAGTTTCCCAGGTCGGTAGGTATCCAATTTGCTACTGGGGAAGAGTGGAGAAATAGTTCCAAAAAAGAATGAAGAAGCTGAGCCAAAGTGGAAACAATGCCCAGTTGTGGATGTGTCTGGTGGTGTAAGTAAACTCCAGTGTTGTAAAGAACACATTGCATAGGAGCCTGGAATGCTAGGTCCATGAATCAAGATAAATTGGAAGTGGTCAAACAGGAGATGGCAAGAGTGAACATCGACAATTTAGGATTAAGTGAACTAACATGGACAGGAATGGGAGAATTTGATTCAGATGACCATTATATCTATTACTGTGGGCAAGAATCCCTTAGAATAAATGGAATAGACCTAATGGTCAATTCAAGAGTCTGAAATGCATTACTGGGGTGCAATCTCAAAAACGGCAGAATGATCTCTGTTCGTTTCCAAGGCAAATCATTCAGTCATCACAGTAATCCAAATCTATGCCCCAACCACTAATGCTGAAGAAGCTGAAGCTGAACGGTTCTATGAAGACCTACAAGATCTTCTAGAACTAACACCAAAAAAAGATGTCCTTTTCATCATAGGGGACTGGAATGCAAAAGTAGGAAGTCAAGAGATACCTGGAGTAACAGGCAAGTTTGGCCTTGGAGTACAAAATGAAGCAGGGCAAAGACTAAGACAGTTTTGCCAAGAGAACACACTGGTCATAGCAAACACCATCTTCTAACAATACAAGAGATGATTTTATATGGACATCACCAGATGGTCAACACCAAAATCAGATAGATTATATACTTTGCAGCTGAAGACAGAGAAGCTCTATACAGTCAGCAAAAACAAGACCTGGAGCTGACTGTGACTTAGATCATCAACTCCTTATTGCAAAACTCAGGTTCAAATTGAAGAAAGTAGGGAAAGTAGGGAAAACCACTAGGCCATTCAGGTATGACCTAAATCAAATGCTTCATGTAAATTTCAGAACCAGCTTATTGAGTTCCACTAAAAACACTTTTGGATTGTTTTTTTTAACTATGCTAAGTAAATCAATCAGTTTGGAGAGTATGGGCATTGTCACAATGTTGAATCTCCTTACCAATGAACATGTATGCCATTTCATTTATTTTGGTTTCAACAGCTTTCAAAAATTTTTAATTATTCTCTCCATAATGACTTAATTTTTTGTGTGAGATTATTCTTAGGTAATTTATATGTTTTTTCCCAGTGGAAGTTGTATATCAGTTTTAACTGTATCTCTAAGTATTTTTTACTATTACATAAAAATATAATTGACTTTGTTGATATTATATTCAGCAACCTTATTAAATGATTTGACAAATTCTAAGAAGTTGCCTAAAGATTCTTTGGGTTTTCTGCTTACTGGGCAATCTATTCAAATTGTAATATTCCAGTTGCAACCTCTTCCTTAAATAAAAATAGAGAGCCAAGAGTCACAAGACATTTAAAGCCAGCCTGTAAGATAAAAGACAGAAATCATACTAAATAATACAAAATGAAACTTAGAAGACACAAAACACAAGAAAGGGACAATAGAGAACAAACAAAAATAGTATTTCCAGAAAAAAAATTTTTTTTCTGTTACATTCATAAAACAATGAAAATATTTTCCATTACTAAAAATCCAAGAAGAAAAAGTTATTGGAAATTGAAGGCATAATAAATAACTAAATATAATATTTGGTAGAAAGGTTGAAATTTTTTAAAAGACAAGGAAATCCCCTAGAAACTATGCAAAAATAAATAAAAGTGAAAGAAGAGGACAAGTACAAAAGGGATAAATTCATTAGATGATCAATCTAGGAGGTTCATCATCATTAGCTAAAGGATTCATTATAAATAAAAACCACAGGAAAAGGAGAGGACAGATTTATCAGAAAAGTAATGCAAAGAAATTTTCCAACTTTGGTGGAAATAAGTTTTCTGAGTGAAAGGGCCCATCAAGTACTCAGTACAATGAACACAAAAAGACCCAATTCAAAGTCCATCGATGTGAAGCTGCAGAATATTATAATAGGAAAAGGATGCTTAACATTCTATGAACTTAAAGGTCATACATCAAGGCTGAGAATAAGAATAAGACTGGCCTCATAATTCTCAACAACAACCTGTGACCTTAGAAGACAATGGAGCAATACTTCAAATTTCTGAGTAAAGGTTATATCCAATCTTGAATCATATATCTAGCAAGACATTTTAGACAAAGTCTTAAAAATTTTGACTTCCATTCACTCATCCATTTTTAAGACGTTACTGAAGAGATGGTCAAAAAATTGGGAAGTAAACTAACAAAGTGGAGAACATTTAATCCAGGAAATGGGGAAACATAGTAGAAAAGTGGTGAAGAGAAACAGTCAAAGGAAGAAGTGGGGAGAAAGCTCCAGAGTGACAACTCTGCAGCAGGCTCAGTTGAATAGAACTGGACCTAGGACTCTAGGATTAAAAATGCAATTGAAGGTGATCTGGTGCATTTGGTCACATGGACAACAGAGAAAAGTAGTAACAATACCTATATAAAAGTCTTGCTGCTAAGTTGCTGCTAAGTCACTTCAGTTGTATCCGACTCTGTGTGACCCCATAGATGGCAGCCCACCAGGCTCCCCCGTCCCTGGGATTCTCCAGGCAAGAGCACTGGAGTGGGGTGCCATTTCCTTCTCCAATGCATGAAAGTAAAAAGTGAAAGTGAAGTTGAGAAACATTTTTTTCAAGGAGAAATAGTATATATTCTAGGAAAGAAAAAGATAAACAAGGAGCATTAGTACTTGGATCACCAATGAATGGCATTTATATAGTCAAAATAATGTAAACAGTGGTCATAATCAATAAAAAAAATCATAAATGAGGTGGTAGAATAGGTGGGGTAAGGAGTATAAAAGAACCAAACTGTCATCCAGTAAGCCTGCATGCATCCTAAGTTGCTTCAGTTATGTCTGACTCTTTGTGATGCTATGGACTGTAGCCCACCAGGCTTCTCTGTCCATGGGATTGGATTCTCCAGTCAAGAATACTGGAATGGGTTGCCATTTCCTTCTTCAAGGGACTTTCCAGACCCAGGGATTGTACCCGTGTCTCCTGCATCTCCTGCATTGGCAGATTCTTTACCACTGAGCCACCTGGGAAATCCCTGAATAGGGAATTAGTGTTTCATTTTATCATGTGCTATTTGTGCTTAAATATCTTCTGCTGCTGCTGCTGCTAAGTCGCTTCAGTCGTCTCCGCTCTGTGTGACCCCATAGATGGCAGTCTACCAGGCTCCCCCGTCCCTGGGATTCTCCAGGCAAGAAGACTGGAGTGGGTTGCCATTTCCTTCTCCAATGCATGACAGTGACAAGTGAAAGTGAAGTCGCTCAGTCATGTCCACTCTTCTCAATCCCATGGACTGCAGTCTACCAGACTCCTCCACCCATGGGATTTTCCAGGCAAGAGTACTGGAGTGGGGTGTCATTGCCTTCTCTGAAATATCTTCTATATGCATTGATTTAAAGGAGATTAACATTAATCTTTATTTTTTAAAAAGATAAAGAACCTGGCACATCAATGGTACCAAAAAAACAGAAGCTTAAAATGCCAACAGGGGCTTCCCTGGTGGTGCAGTGGATAAGAATCTGTCTGCCAATGCAGGGGACATGAGTTCCATCCCTGGTCCAGAAAGATCCCACATGCCACAGAGCAACTAAGCCTGTGCACCACTACTACTGAGCTCATGTGCTGGAACTACTGAAGCCCACATTCCCTAGAGCCTGTGCTCTGCAACAAGATAAGCCACCCCAATCAGAAGCCCGTAAACTGAAATGAAGAGTAGACGCCACTCACCATAAAGAGAAAGCAATGAAAACTCATCGCAGCCACACACACAAAAGACAATGCTGACATACATCTGAAATGCATTCATCGTTTAGCTTTGGTTCTTCCAAAGAGTAAGGTCTATGACAAGGGCTTGCCTGCAGTGGTTTACCTTGTGGAATGACTCCAAGCATTCAGAAGAGGTGGACCTGGGAGAATAAAATAAGAAAAGAGAAACAACTAAAGCAAGCATGTGTTATCTGAGCTGTTTATGCTTCTGTGGCAATTGGAACTCAGTCCTACTGAAGATCCTCTGAACAGCTATGTCTCATTATTGTCCGAAACTGCAAGAGAGAAGTATTTATCCCCCAGCTCTGGTCCCCCGCTGCTCATGTTTGCCCCATAGCATTCACCCCCTAGAGCTTCAGATTTCCTGCCCACACTGCATCAGGAAGCCAGGGCAGAAGGCAGGAGAGAAGTGATGTAGCTGGGGTGAAGCATGGCCAGGCCATACCTGCACACACTGCGCTGAAGCAATGGCCAGAGGAGAAATACAGACTGAGAGGATGTGAGCTGGAGATAAAAGATGGCCAACCCGAATGGTTAGATGAATATACATGTTTATTTCTAGCTACGTCTTATTTACCCTTCACAGTCCCACTTTCTCTCACTTTTCCCGAAGTCAAAAATGCCTTGGGTGAGGGGTATAAACTTAGAATTTGGGGTTAACAGATATACATTACTCTGTTATTGTTGTTCAATCACTAAGTTGTGTCTGGCTCTTTGCGACCTCATGGACTGCAGCACGCCCAGCTTTCCTGTCCTTCACTATCTCCCAGAGCTTGCTCAAACTCATGCCTGTTGAGTCGGTGATGCCATCCAACCATCTCATCCTCTGTCATCCCCTTCTCCTCCTGCCTTCAATCTTTCCCAGCACTAAGGTCTTTTCCAATGAGTCAGCTCTTAGCATCAGATGGCCAAAGTATTGGAGCTTCAGCTTCAGCATCAGTCCTTCCAATGAATATTCAAGGTTGATTTTCCTTAGTATTGACTGGCTTGATCTTCTTACTGTCCAAGGGACTCTCAAGAGTCTTCTCCAGCACCACAATTTGAAAGCACAATTCTTTGGTGTTCAGCCTTCTTTAAGGTTCAATTTTCACGTTTGGACATGAATACTGGAAACACCATAGCTTTGACTATAGATACAATAGATAAACAACAAGGACCTACTATATAGCACAGAGAACTATATTAGCCTATAATAGAAAATGTGAAAAAGAATATGTGTATATGGTCAATCAACTATACTTCAATAAAAAAAATTAAAAATGAAATTAAGTGAACGTAAGTCTTTCCTATTCTACCCTGTGCCAGTTAAGCTCTGTCCTTACATGACCACAGATGTCCAATGCTGTTGGCATCGGGGGCTATATTTCAGATGGCAGGAGCCACATCTGTCTTTGTCCTCTGGTGTGGCAGCACCATGACTCTGATGGATGATATTTTTCAACAAAAGCTTTGTTCTGGGGATATGAAGGAGGTGACTGTGACCCAGACTGAGCATACTAATCTGCAGGCAATCCTTTTTGACACTGCTTCTTCCACTCTGATGTGTATATATAAACAAGCTTCTCTCTGCATCATCATTTTCTACCAGTCATCCCTGAAAAAGTGCTTGCAGGGAGGACACTCACCACCATTTGTTGATCTCAATTTTCCAGACTCTCCCTGTCCCTGGGACCACAAATGGTAGACTTGTCTGTACAAAGTGCCTTATAGGAATCAAAGCTCTTACACAATGCAGAGGTTCTCAGGGAAGTGTTGATGGGAATAGTAGTAGCCTGCTTTTCTCCACTTGTAGTCATATGTACACAGAAGGTGCCAAATAAATATTTGATTAGAAACTGAAAAAATGAAATCATCCATCTCCACTCTCACAGGAAAAATGTTGATCAGATTATAAACATTTTAAAGGCAAGGATGACTAACGGGATTTTTAGGGGTGGAGAATTTGAGAGTTTCTGACCGAGTTCTCAAAGGGTAGTGCTTGGACCAACAGCATCAGCATCAGTAGAAAGGTTTAGAAATGCAAAATCTTAGGTTCCATCCAGATTTACTACCTGAGTGACTCTGTGGGGAAGACTCAGTCATTTGAGCTTTAACAAGCCCTCCCAATGGTCCTGATATATGTTAATGTTTGAGAACCACAGGTCTAAAAGTATTCTGGACCCCTTTGTATTTTTTTTTGTAGATGAGGAAATTGAGGGCAAAAAAAAAAGGAAAAAAAAAAGAGCAGCAACACAGTCAAAGCCACACAGCCAGGAAACAGTAGGTCTCAATCTTACAGCTTGGTTTTTTGTTTACTCTTCCATGCCCACTCTCACCTTCCTCCATGAACAATGAACCGGTAAGTCACTGGTTAGGTCCATGTGTTGGTGAAGGTAGCTAACAAACCAAGGTCATAAATTTGATCACTAATTGAAGTCATTTTCATTTTCCCTCCATGACCACAAACTGAACCCCTACTCCAGTAAAGTGAAGTCGCTCAGTCATGTCCGATTCTTTGCGACCCCATGGACTGTAGCCTACCAGCCTCCTCCATCCATGGGATTTTCCAGGCAAGGATACTGGAGTGGGTTGCCATTTCCTTCTCCAGGAGATCTTCCTGACCCAGGGATCAAACCTGGATCTCCTGCATTGTAGGCAGACGCTTTACTGACTGAGCCACCAGGGTAAACCATCTCACAAATGCGTTCATTTTGTCATTGGGAGGAATAAGTATAAGAATATGAAAGGCTTAGCAAAAATTCTATCATTTCTACTGGAGAAATAATATAAAACACATCCTACACGCTGGTCCTGTGACATCTTAGTATAAGAACAGCCACACTGTGCATAGAACAGCATGTGTATTCAGCCAGAACATCACACCAGTAACCCAGTTCTGGTGCCCTCAGCCAGAAATGTTTCAACCATTGACAGTCTACTTCCTATTCATTGTTTAAGCCACAGGTCCCTGATCTCCAGAGGTTTCATGGATCAGTGATATTTCCAAAAATTGTGAAGGATTGAACCTTTTATTTCATCAAATAAAGACATAGACACAAAAACAACCACTCCCGTTTCTGTCATTACAACCTAATGTCACCATCATTTTATATAAGACATCAAAAGGGTGCAGTATTTCAGAATAAAGACAGCATTTTCCCCCAGATCTAAATTCATACACTCATACTACATTGTCCACATTTCTCTTATAACCATAGCATGGAGTGGCATGAATCTGCAGATGAGGGTTTAGGAACCACCTTTCCGTTAACCGAATCATCTCTGCCACAGTCTGGCTTAGGTCCCTTTCTGAATTCCCACAGCACCCTGGGAATATTTCTGTGACTGTATTTTTTGTATTCATTTATAGAGATCTGCTTATGAGTATGTTTCTCCTATTCCAATGTAAATTCTAAGAAACAATTGAGATTATTTAAATATTTGACTTTGTTCTTTAACACTTGAGAGCCAGGCATAAGTAATAGTGGATGGAAGGAAGGAAGGAAAGGAAGAAGAGCTGGATTTTGCCTCAAGCAAAATCTAATAGCCAGCATTTCTGGCTTTAATTCTTAGAAATGAAAGGGACCATTAGTGAAGTCAACGTGAACTAGATGACCTCCATTCTGGCCAACGGAGCAGCATCCAGAGCCAAGTAAGTCCACACTTGACTTTCTATCTTGCCAAATATCATGCATGACTTCCCTCTGGCTGCTTATTGTCTAAAACCACCCTGCTGTCAGATCCCTGGCTTCCAAAAGGAAAATGGGGGCAGTAGACAGCTGGGGAGAAGGAAGCAGCTAGGGAGGGACTTATGGAAGGAGTCTGAAGGGAAGTTGCGATTCATTAAAGTCATGCTCTGTGGCGCTACCAGGCAAACCAGGGGATGGTCAAAGGGCTGGGAGTTGATGAGATCCCTCCTTCGCACTGCTCTTAAAGGCCATGTTGACATTAGACGGTTATGAGTGTGTCTGTGGAACAGGAACCTCTGGAGAATTTAAGCAGCTGCCATGGTCTCCAAGTTCCTGGCTTGGACAAGCTGTTGGTTGGTGCACCATGATGCAATGGAGTTTGATATTTCAGAAAGGTCCAAAGTCGGGACAAAACCACCTCTGTGCCAGGAGAGGAGATGGGAGGAAGAAGAGTTGGGCCACACAACAGAGTCAAGAAGCTAAGTCTGTTTTCAGGTTCAAAATCATGGGCAAGATGGCAGGAAGGAGTGCCCACTCCCCACCAAAATCTCTTGAGGAAGGGGCCAGTGACAACATTTCTTCTAACCCACCCACTTCCTTGCCCCAGTGCCCAGGGAATGCGTCATGGAAGACAGACCAATGTCCTCATGTCTGTAGCCCCGGGACTTTCCTAAAGGGAGAGAGAATTCCTGTTTGGGGAATTTTTAAAGTCTTTGTGTTGGATGTTTTCCCTCAGCCCAGCTTCCAAGATGAAGCAGAAGCTGGATGGGTGTTAGAACTTGCTGAAAATAAGAGACTGGATTCAGTGCTCCTAAAGGGCCTTGTTAGCAGAGGGGCTCAGAAAATGAGAAAAAAAAAAGAACAGAAACAAAAGAGGCCAGAGACACAGGAGGCAGTGAGTGGCAGAAGCCAAGAGTAGAACTTAGAGCTGATCTGAAAATTCACTCAGAAATATTTGAATGAAGTAGGAATCTCAGTCCCAGCAATTCACTCACCTGTGTACTAAGCAAATATTTATGGGCATCCTACCACCTGCCAGGCATTATGCTGCACCTTTCCTTCAACAAGTTTGCTCTTTACTGGAGGAGAGAAATATAAATAGACACCTACAGTAGCGATTCTATCAAATGTTCACATAGGACCTACTGAAGCCAGGCTGACTTCTTCTCAGCACTATGCATTTAATCCTCCCAAAAACCTAGGAAGTAAGTCCTAGGTTTATTAGCATCACTCTCATTCTACAACAGGAAATGGACTACATAAAGTTTAAGTAACATGCTGTGTATCATCCAGGTATGAATAGTGGACCTGGAGTGGAAAGCCTGCATTCTTTTAATATTGTAATGACAGACAGTGGCCAAGTTCACAAAGAAAAGTAAGAAAAGGGCAACGAGAGTTCAGAGGAGGAGGCTCAGAAGACCTTTCCTCATATCAAAGCTGAATTCCAAATAATAGTGGACAAATAATAAGAGAAGATTGTTGAAGTTTGGACTGACTTCAGAAGAGAAAATAGGAATCAAGAAATCTAAATTTGAAAGTATAGAGATGAAACAGGAGTTAAGGCTTGGACAGAAATATAGATTAATGGAACAAAATAGAAAGGCCAGAGATAAATTCAAGCACCTATGGACACCTTGCCTTTGACAAAGGAGGCAAAAATATACAATGGAAAAAAAAAATCTCTTTAACAAGTGGTACTGGGAAAACTGGTCAACCACCTGTAAAAGAATGAAACTAGAACACTTTCTAACACCATACACAAAAATAAATTCAAAATGGATTAAAGGTCTAAATGTAAGACCAGGAACTATAAAACTCTTAGAGGAAAACTAGGCAGAACACTGACATGAATCACAGCAAGATCCTCTATGACACACCTCCCAGAGTAATGGAAATAAAAACAAAAATAAACAAATGGGACCTAATTAAACGTAAAAGCTTTTGCACAATGAAGGAAACTACAAGCAAGGTGAAAAGGCAGCCTTCACAATGGGAGAAAATAGCAGCAAATGAAACAACTGACAAAGAATTAATCTCCAAAATATTCAAACAGCTCATGCAGCTCAATACCAGAAAAATAAATGACCCAATCAAAAAGTGGGCCAAAGAACTCAACAGACATTTCTCCAAGGAGGACATACAGATGACTAACAAACACATGAAAAGATACTCAACATCACTTATTTTCAGAGAAATGCAAATCAAAACCACAATGAGGTACCATCTCATGCTGGTAAGAATGGCCACCACCAAAAACTACAAACAGTAAATGCTGGAGAGGGTGTGGAGAAAAGGGAACCCTCTTACACTGTTGGTGGGAATGCAAACTAGTACAGCCACTATGGAGAACAGTGTGGAGGTTCCTTTAAAAACTGGAAATGGAACCACCATACAACCCAACAATCCCACTGCTGAGCACACACTGAGGAAATCAGAACTGAAAGAGACACATGTACCCCAATGCTCACTGTAGCACTGTTTACAATAGTCAGGACATGGAAGCAACCTAGATGTCCACTGGCAGACAAATGAATAAGGAAGTTGTGGTACATATACACAATGGAATATTATTCAGATATAAAACGGAATGCATTTGAGTCAGCTCTAATGAGGTGGATGAAACTGGAACCTATTATATAGAGTGAACTAAGTCAGAATGAGAGACATCAATACAGTATATTAATGCATATATATGGAATTTAGAAAGACAGTAATGATGACCCTATATGCGAGAGAGCAAAAGAAACACAGATGTAAAAAACAGATTTTTGGACTCTGTGGGAGAAGGCAAGGGTGGGATGATTTGAGAGAATAACACTGAAACATGTATATTACCATATGGAAAACAGATGCCAGTGCAAGTTCAATGCATGAAGCAGCGCACTCAGAGCTGGTGCTCTGGGACAACCCAGAGGGATGGGATGAGGAGGGAGGTGGGGCTCGGGATGGGGAGACATGTGCACCGTGGCTGATACATGTCGTTGTATGGCAAAATCCACCACAATATTGTAATTAGACTTCATTTAAAATAAATAAAATTTTTAAAAAAGATTTGGAGTTTTAAAACCAGGAAGATACAAAAATTCAGATTGGCCAACATGCATTGACTTTGCCAGTCTTCCCAAGGGCTCCCTCCCTACCAACATCAGCATCCCCGCTTTTCCAACCCCCGACACAAACATAAAGGGCTACCTGTGACATATCTCTTCAGGTCCCACCTCAAGCCTAGCCTTGGTTTGGATATAAACAAAGAGGAGGCTTAAAATGAGTAAAGAAATAAAGCAGGAGATGGTCCGAAGACATTGGGAATTGGAGCTACCAAAAGCGTCTTATTTATGTCCAACCTTTTTGAAAAATTAAGCAGGTAGGAACAGAAAAATCAAAGAAAGAAAGTTGGACATGTGTTTAGGTTAGTGCTGTTCAGTGGAACTCTCTGAAATCACTGAAATGTTCTATCTCTATGCTAATAGAAGATAGAGATATACTAGCAGCTACTAGTCACATGTGGCTATTTAAATTAATTTTTTAATTTAAATTACATTTTAAATTCAGTTCCTTAGTTATACTAGCTACATTTCAAGTTCTCTGTAGCCACATGAAGTTAGTGGCTACAGACTGGACCTCATAGCTGTAGATTATAAAATTTTGTTGTGGCTTAGTACAATAGGATAAAAATTTGGAGGCCCAAATTTGGACTGAAGTATACAGTTCTATAGCTGTGTAACTATACCATTCTATACAGCTGTATAGCTGTATAACTATCAGTTCTATACAGCTTTATAACTATACAGTTTGGTAGCTCTAATGATTCATGGACTTCCTTTAGTGATGACAATATTTTTTTCTAATAAAAAAAGCCATAGTGGAAGCAGGAAATTACTTATACTACTGGTTATTTGAGATATGTAACTAGATATTTCTTAGTTGATAAAGAGACTCTGTGCCATGAATTAAGAAACCTAATTTCTACTTTCTCATCCTCAGCCTAACATGTGCTTGCTGTGTGAACAAGTTCTCTCTGATCTCTTCCCTGTTCTCTAATGAAAACTTGATTTTGATTGTGGATGACAAATAGGAAAATAGAAAGCAAGCACAGACACCACCACTCCCCCCTACTTGTTCCCACTGCAGACACAGGTAATTAAGCACAACACTCTCAGGGAGCTGAGGTCAGCCCTGGGCTTCTTATAACTTAGCACATCAACCACCAGCAATGGAATCAGAATTGTCACAAAAAATGAAACCTATTTCCTACCTTGGCTTTTTGGCTAATTATTAGATCAACTTGTGATTATTTGATAATTGAAATAATAAGAGCATGAAACAACACTGAAAAGACCTTTATTTGGATAATTGTCTTCAAGACCATCGGCCACAGCTATCCAACTGTTTTTCTCTGGAATCAGGTTGCTCTCTGTGTTCTTTAGAAACTCATTGACAGTGTTCAGATGGTCACTCTGCTTTGATGATTAATTTTATGTGTCAGCTTGGCTAGACATGGTGCTCAGTTATTTGGTCAGACACCAGTCAAGATGCTGCTGTGAAGATGTGATATCATTAACTTGCGAATCAGCACACTTCAAGTGAAATAGGTTACCCTCCATATGTGGGATGGGCCTTGTCTAATCAGGTGAAGGGCTTCAGAAAAAGGACAGAAATCTCTAAAAGTGGAGGGAATTCTGCCTCCAGGCTGCCTTCAGACTCTTTCCTGGGTCTCCAGCTTGCTGGCTTTTCCTGCAGATTTCAGACTTTTCAGCTTTAAAATCTCTCTCTCTCAATCTCTGTCTCTCTTTCTCTCTCTTTATGTGTGTATGTGTGTGTATTTAAAGTTGACCCTTGCACAACACAAGTTTGATATGTATAGGTACACTTACATGCAGCTACAGGGTTGTTGTTTTTTTTAACTATGTTCTACTGTACATGATCCACAGTTGAATCCAGGAAAGCAGAATTATAGATGTGGAGAAACTGCGTGTATGGGGCACCAACTATAGGCTCTATGTGCATTTTTTCCTGTATGGAGAGTTGGTGCCCCTGATCCCCATGTTGTTCAAGTCTCTCTGGAGAACACTGATTAATACTCTTACCAAGAACACAGCACAATGCATATATGTACCTACAATCCCCTAGGGGCACTGAATACACAACCACTGGTATAAAGATGGACATTTCACAAAAAGTAAATGCTGGTGTGTTTTTATGTTTGTGAGGTGGAGGCTTGGTGAGGAGTCCTAAGCCTTGTTCCCAACTTTTCCTCAGCCTAGAATCTTCCAGATGAGATGGCTGGATGGCATCACTGACTCAATGGACATGAGTTTGAACAAATTCTGGGAAATGGTGCAGGACAGTGAAGCCTGGTGTGCTGCAGTCCATGGAGTCACAAAGAATCAGAGATGACTTAGTGACTCAACAACAACAGAAATTCCTGGCTTCATGATCCATGGGAAAGTTACCAGTGTCCTTTATGGCCCTGGTGCAGAAGAGAGAGCAAGCAGAAGGAACTCACCCCATCACAAGCTTCCGGTTAATTACTCAGGAGCAAACAAGCCCTGAGCCCACACTGAAGATGGGAAACAGTCCCACAGCCAGCATGCACCCCTTCCAGGGACCAGCTCTTCTGGTTCCTTCTTCTCTTTAACCACTCAGCAAACCTCAGGGATCTGCCGATGCACAGAAAGAAGTGGAAATGTTTTTCACCCTTAGATGAAATTTGGCCAGCATGCCTTCTTTAAAAAAAAAAAAAAAGTGGGAAATTTCCAGTTAAAATTCAGATTTCAGCTTCTCTTTGCAAAAAGGACCTCTAGGCATGTTCTGCTCACATTTTTGTGTGGTCGTAACAAGGTGGAACTAAGTAGATGAAAAAGACTCCAACTGGGCTACCTCCACTGTCCCCTGTATCTTTTCTCAGGCCCATATGGTCACCAACTGTACGTCTAGGCCTCTGAGGTTGGCACCATAGCTGCTTTGTCCTGGGCCAAGACTTCTTGAAGAAAGACCTTATTTATCCAGCTTGAGGTACCCCCTCAGGGCTGGACATAGCACTTGGCATGTATGGAGATGTCAAGGATCTCTCATTCTGCAAGGGCACAGCACAGGCTCCAATTTTCAGGGTCTAACTGAAATCACAGTTTGACTCCTATAGTGGCAGGCAGCATCAGCATCTGCCAGAAAGAAGAGGGTGGAGACAGTTCCAAGGGAATTATACAGCTGGGGAAGGGGAACCCTGGGTAGGGGTGTCAGGGCTAAGAATGCTGCTTGTGGGATTTTAGATGGCAGCTTGGGCTCACCTAGAGACGGGGAAGGCTGGATGCTCTGTGCTGTGTTTAAAGTCACACAGGCTATGCAGAAAATGCCTAATGTCTGATCAGTTCCCAGGGACTAACCCCCAGGCTGTTGGATCGGAGGGAGCTGGAAGCACTAGAGCCCAGAAGGCAGAAGGCAGAGTATACTTGACAGAAGCAACACTAGTGTCAGATGCCCCCCATCCTAGCCTTTTGTTATTTGGGGTGTTTCCTGCCACCCCCTACCCTTGCAGGAACATTGTTTAAGTGGGTTTCTAGAAAAGGTTTCAGAAAAGTTTCCTTAATACAGAGTGTCTCTTCCTCAAATGGGCAGTTCCTCCTCCTTGTGCTTGTGATCTTGTCTCTGCTCCCTCTGCTCTCCCCTCATTTCTGATTGTCCATGTCTCACTCTCTCCTCAAGACTCATTTCTAATGCCAGCTGCTCAATGTAGTCACAAATGGAGATTTAAGGGGTTCCCTGGTGTCTCAAACGTCAAAGAATCTGCCTGCAATGCAGGAGACCTGGGTTTGATCCCTGGGTCAGGAAGATATCCTGGAGGAGGAAATGGCAGCCTGCTCCAGTATTCTTGCCTGGAGAATACCATGGACAGAGGAGCCTGGCAGGCTACAGTCCATGGGGTCGCAAAGAGTTGGACACACAGCTGCTGCTGCTGGTAAGTCACTTCCGTCATGTACGAGTCTGTGCGACCCCATAGACGGCAGCCCACCAGGCTCCCTGTCCCTGGGATTCTCCAGGCAAGAACACTGGAGTGGGTTGCCATTTCCTTCTCCAATGCATGAAAGTGAAAAGTGAAAGTGAAGTTGTTCAGTCGTGTCTGACTCTTAGTGACCCCATGGACTGCAGCCCACCAGGCTTCTCCGTCCATGGGATTTTCCAAGCAAGAGTATTGGAGTGGGTTGCCATTGCCTTCTCCGTGGACACAACAGAGTAACTGACATTTTTTATGGTGATTTAAATTGAAATTTCTTGGAATTAAATAAAATTTAAAATTCTGTAGTGACCTAGATGGATGGGATATGAGCAGGTTGCTAAGAGAGAGGTCCAGGGGAAAGAGAATATATGTATATATAAAGCTGATTCACTTTGTTGTATAGCAGAAACTAACACAATATTGTAAAGCAAGTATACCCCCAATAAAATAAAAACAAAATTCAGTTCCTCATTCCCACTAGCCACCTTTCCAGGGCTCCATAGCTACATGTGGCTAGTGGCTACCATACTGAGTAGCACAGACCCAGAGCATTTCCACTGTGACAGAACATTCTATAGACAGTGCAGTGTTAGAATCAGAATAAAGCCTGGGAATCTACAGGAGTGGGGAAAATAGAAACAGCTGAGCTTGAAGCTCCTTCAAGCAATCTCTGCTCTCTTCCCTCAGGAACGTCTCTGGTCCTCTTGGTCTGGACTGGGAACAGTGTGAATTCCTGGGAGAAAAGCCCAGAACTGTTCTGGCTGCAGCCTGCTCCCAGGGGGATGGATTCTAGGAGGGAAGGGGACAGGCAAAGTCAGGAGAGGCTGAAGTGACAGTGAAAGGATCTGAGACTACCCTTAGCACTGGCATTTGGCCAGTCTCCCAAATGCCCAGGGCTCTGAAGAGGAAGATGGAGAAACACCGAAGGCCTCAGGCTCAGCCCTTTCCCCATCCAGGGCCCAGGGTTTCAGGAAGAGGAGAGCATAGGGGAGGTGTGGACACAAGCTGCTGCTGCTGCCAAGTCGCTTCAGTCGTGTCCAACTCTGTGCAACCCCAGAGATGGTAGCCCACCAGGCTCCCCCGTCCCTGGGATTCTCCAGGCAAGAACACTGGAATGGGTTGCCATTTCCTTCTCCAATGCATGAAAAGTGAAAAGTGAAAGGGAAGTCGCTCAGTCGTGTCTGACTCTTAGTGACCCCATGGACTGAAGCTCACCAGGCTCCTCCATCCTTTGGATTTTCCAGGCAAGAGTACTGGAGTGGGGTGTCATTGCCTTCTACATGGACACAAGCATCTCCTTCCAAATGGTAGGCGAGATGGAGTATGTGGGCAAGGGACTCTCTGTGACTTGGAATGAAGTGCTGGAGCACCAGAGTTTTCACCTCGGCCTTCTCAGGCAGAGCACCAATCTGAGGCCTCCTGGCCTTGTCCTCACTGCTCTGAGCTAAGAGTACTGCTCTCAACCCTCAAGCCGGGGCGTTCCACTGAGGTCTTCACTGTGAGTGGGAGCACCTCTTTCAACCCAGGACTCTCAGGTCAGGAAAATGTGACCCCAAGAGCATGATCCCTCGGGTAGTCTTCCTAATAACACTGTGGGCACATGAAGCTCTTACCTCTAACTTTGGCCCCTCCCTCTTTTTTTGGCCAAGCACTGCAGGCGCTGAGAGAACATAAGGAAAAGGGAGTGGTGAGATGGGGAGGAAAGAAGAGTAGGGCATTGGGAAGAGGAAAGGAAGGAGAGTCCAGAAGCTGCATGAATAATGAAGACGTGGGGGGAGGCAAGGGAGAGGGCAGGAGTCTTGGAACAGAGCCCCCCAAACGCACGAGTCACTGCCATGTCTGTGCCGCCCGCTGATGGGGTCTCTCCCTCCTCACACCATCTGCTGGGCTGACTCGCCCCTGGTGGCATCTGGTCAGCAGGATCTAGTGCTGAGCAGGAGAGAGAGAGGGGAGGGCCAGAGAGGGGGTGCTTTCTTTCACGCCTCAGGCCTGGAATGCCCATTTCCAGCCCGTTGTGCCAAGATCAGAGATGCTGAGATGTGGCGGCCTCTAACCAGGTATGGACCACACCTCTGCTCAGCCAGCAACTCGCAGATCAGGGCTGCTTCTAGAAGACCCTGACTCAGCATCAGGCAAGGGAAAGGAGTTGCTGATAGGGGTCAGGGAGTGCAGTCGATGCTCTCTGGGGCCCCTGTTCTTTAGTGGTACATCCAAGATGAAAGGTTGTCCTTGGGACCCCATATCTGTGTCTCCTTAACCCATTCTATGCTGCCCACGTTTATTCACATGTCAACCCTGGGATTTCTTTGGAAGGAACGATGCTAAAGCTGAAGCTCCAGTACTTTGGCCACCTCATGCGAAGAGTGGACTCACTGGAAAAGACCCTGATGCTGGGAGGGATTGGGGGCAGGAGGAGAAGGGGACGACCGAGGATGAGATGGCTGGATGGCATCATGGACTCAATGGACGTGAGTCTGAGTGAACTCCGGGAGTTGGTGATGGACAAGGAAGCCTGGCGTGCTGCGATTCATGGGGACGCAAAGAGTCGGACACGACTGAGCGACTGAACTGAAATGAACTGAACTTTTTTTCTAAGTCAAATGTCCCAGCTTCTCTGGTCTGTAGCCACCTTTACCTCTGAGAGCTTTCTGTCCTTCTCTAGGGACTCAGGTCACATACAGGAATTATTACTTCTACAGCCTCTTCAGCTATAAAATTCAACTCTGTTCTTTTACAAATAAAGTAACAGAAACTCCGAAAAGGAAGATGACCGGGTGGATAGCACCTGGCTGGAGATCTTAGACCAAGATTGGAGCTTGTGGCTCTGGACTCCCAGCCTGACCTTTCCTCCTTTGCTGCTCTGAAAGTGAAAAGAGGAAGTCTTAGCCCCTCAGTCATGTCTGATTCTTTGGGACCCTAGGGACTGTGGCCTCTGTCCATGGAATTCTCTAGGCAAGAATACTGGATTGGGTAGCCACTCCCTTCTCCAGGGGATCTTCCCGACCAGGGATCAACCTGGGTCTCTCACGTTGCAGGCAGACTCTTGACTATCTGAGCCACCAGGGAAGTTTCCACTAAATGGAGAGCCAATGAAGTGAACAGTGTGTTCCACATCTTGCTGTACAATCCAACAGAGTGTAGGACCTCCGACATCATATCTGATAGGCTTTTAGCCCTCCTGTTAGAGCTGGATATTTCCTCTTTTTCACTAAATGATCCAAAGCCGATCTTGCAGGCTGATTTGTGTAACCATTTGAGATGTCTGCTTCCCAGGGCCACTGTGAAGAGAAGAGGAGACTCTCACAAATTATTAGCCACGATACCTGAGAGGTACAGTCCTGTGAGTGCAAGGTGGCCTGGGACTGCCAGTGGCTCCCACCCACCCACCACCCCCAGCTGAGCCCTGCTGGTGAAAGTTATTACGTGGGGCCCTCACGGTTTCCTGGAAGAGGAGTGGCTATGGGCATGCTTAACGGGAAGACACCATGTATGATTTCCAAACAAATTCACAGCTCAATTGTGCTGCCTGGATGGTTCCAAATTCCTCCTGCTGAGCCTGATTTCCCTCTGACATTTTTTTTAATTATTAAAAACACAGGCCATCTGCCATCCCTGTAGGAGAAGAGAGACTGCTGGAGGGTCACAAACAGATCCTACGTGACGGCCAGGCCACAGTGCTCACCTCTGCCAAGCATCCGCAACCATCTGATCCTAGAAAATGCCCGCAGGAGTCCAGCTCCTTTCTCCCTGGGGACTTTCTGTTTCTTCTCAGAAGAAAATTGGTTTAGGAGAGCAGATGCAAAGTGCACGCAGCAAGGAGCAAAGGGTCAGGATGCGGAATTAGGAGAGACGGGAGGCCTTGATGGGAATCCCACAGCAGTTTTTTCCTTGGGAAAGCCTGGATTTTACATGGTTTTCTAGTCCCTGCTGACTCAGAAGAAAACTCAGACGTCAGATTTTCACATGAAGATGATTCGCGTTGCCTCACGCAGACACTAGCTCCTCAGTAGAGCTATTCATTTGACTTGACATCACAATCCGGGTTTGCAATAATGTAGTTATAGAGCAACCCAGACTTATTTGGCTTAATTTGCATATGAGCCCTGGGGCACCATGGGAGATAACGAGTCACACTAACTAAAAGACGTTGGTAAGAATTGTCAGCAGTTTTCTACAAACTCACAAAGGAGGTATCTGGTTTCCTACAGAAGATAAGTCAGTTTGCTAGTGCTCATGATAGACTTGGGAATCCTCTGCAGGTGGCCGGAAACCAGCAAGGCTTGTGGTGTTACAAAGGCAGTGACTGGTTTTAGAATCTCACTGGGCTTCCCTGGTGGCTCAGAGGTTAACGCATCTGCCTGCAATGTGGGAGACCTGGGTTCGATCCCTGGGTCAGGAAGATCCTCTGGAGAAGGAAATGGCAACCCACTCCAGTATTCTTGCCTGGAGAATCCCATGGACTGAGGAGCCTGGTGGGCTACAGTCCACGGGGTCACAAAGATTCGGACACGACTGAGCGACTTCACTTCACTTTCAGGGTCCTATGACCTCTGGAACCAGACTGCCTGGGACTGAGTATGGGCTCCTCACTTTCCAGTAGTAAGAACCCAGGCAAGTTATTTAACCTCCTGGTGTCTCAGTTTCCTATTTTATAGAAAGAGCATAATTACAGTACATATATTATAGAGTGATCTATAGTTAACCCTTTAGCTATATCTATAGCTGTATCTTTAGCTATATCTATAGCTATAGATAACTATATTTATCTATAGTTAACTCTTCCAAGAGTGGGTTCCACCCTTCCTATTACCATACCCCACCCATGAGGAATCCTCTTGTTTTCTCCTGCATGTGGAAGCCTAGAAGCCTGGAACTACTACTCTCCAGAGTGTAGATTCCTTCCTCTGCAGGCCCAGCTCCAGGAAGGAACTACAACACAAGAAGCTCAATGGTCAGGACAGCTAGCAATAAAGACTCATATTTATTGTCTATCATAGAAAAAGAGAAGCTCCCAAATTCCAAGGCCCTATGTGAAAAGCCATGTGGTTGGAAAACACTGTGGCCAGGTGAAGCTGGCCTCTACTGAGAAGGAAGTTCTCATTCCCCTCTTCTTGACTCTGGACTGGCCCAGTGACCTGCCTGACAACAGAATGTGGCAGAAGGGACACCCAAGGCCTTCGCAGGTTAGCTCCTCAGATGCCTCAGAGCTTTTCCCTGGGTTTCTTGGAACACTCTCTCTCAGAGTCTTGAGCCACCATGAAAGAAGCTTGACTGCCCTGCTGAACAGACCACATGGTGAGGCCTGGGACTCCATGGAGAGAAAAAGGTGCCAGCTGAGCTCTGCCTTCCAGCCACCCCCCACCAAGGCACCAGACATGGCTGCAGAGGTGTCCTGGACTCCCCCCACATCCAGCCCAGTCCATCTGCCAGCTGAAACCACTGAGTGACCCTCGCTGCCACCACGTGGAGCAAACAGATCACCCAACTGAGCCCTGCCCAAACTCCTGACCCATGAAATATAAGAAAAATATAACAAGATTCTCATGACCACTAAACACAGGATAGTTGGTCTCCAGCAAAAGACAATAGTGTCTGTACCAGATGCAAGTATAGCATGAAAAGCAAAGACATGTCTGAAACAGACATGACTTAGTAGAGAAGATATTTTTTAAAAATCTGCTAGGATTCCCCTTTTGGGAGGAGAAGCCACTCTTGCCTCAAATTCTGATAATGCCGCCAGCATTACAACTTGTAGCAGAAATAAACACACCTAGACATTCAACAAACCTATTTCCTTTCCTGAGGAGCTCACAGCCAGCCTGCATGTCCCAGACAATATTCCAGTCCATGTGTGTGGCCGAAAGTGTAAAAGTGTTAGTCACTCAGTCATGTTTGATTTTTTGTGACCTGAGTTCTAGCCAATGAAATGTGAGCATGGCCCTCAAAAGAACCTCCTGCACTGATCCAGTTTCTCTTCCTCTGTCTGTTGGTTGATTGTTGATGCTCTTGGTGACCTTGGAAGTCACAAGTTGAAGATGGTAAAATCCCCCTCAGCCTGTGTGCTACAGAATGTTCTCCGATTGAACTTTATATGACTAAAATGTCAACTTTTATTGTGTCAAGCTCCTGAGAGTTTCAGGGTTTTTTGTTACAGTAGCTAGAGCTTCTTTACTTATTATTTTCATTCATTATCTATTATTATAAAAAGACACTTGCTCCTTGGAAGAAAAGCTATGACAAACCTCGACAACATATTAAAAAGTTAGAGACATTACTCTGCCAACAAAAGTCCATATAGTTAAAGCTTTAGTTTTTCCAGTAGTCATGTATGGATATAAGAGTTGGACCATAAAGAAGGCTGAGCACTGAAGAATTGATACTTTTGAACTGTGGTGTTGGAGAAGACTCTTGAGAGTCTCTTGGACTGCAAGGAGATCCAACCAGTCCATCCTAAAGGAAATCACCCCTGAATAGTCACTGAAAGGACTGATGCTGAAGCTAAAGCTCCAATACTTTGGCCACCTGAGGTGAAGAGCTGACTCTTTGGAAAAGACCCTGATGCTGGGAAACATAGAAGGCAGGAGGAGAAGGAGATGACTGAGGATGAGATGGTTGGATGGCATCCCTGACTTAGCGGACATGAGTTTGAGCAAGCTCCGGGAGATGGTGAAGGACAGGGAAGCTTGGCTTGCTGCAGTCCATGGGGTCGCAAAGAGTTGGACAACGGAGCAACTAAACAACAACTTATTATTATACTTATTTATTCAGCTGTGGCTGGTGACTTCATCCTGGACAATCAGAGAATCTCTTCTCTCTGGCCATGGCAATGTGCCAGTGATATATGTGAAATCCAGACTGGGTTAACAGAGTCACTTCCTGAACTATGCTAGGTAATCTCTATCTCTGGAGTCCATGGGGGCATTTTGCTGAGAGTGAGAGACTTGAGATGATATCAGTTAACTCTTGGGTTCAGCTATATCTGAAGCTAGTCTACTCCTTGTAATACCCAATAACATGAGCCAGCAGATCACTTCTGGGAAAAAGGTTATTGATGATGTATTTGTGCCCCTTGCCACCAAAAGTCCTAACTAGCATCAGAATGAAAGTAAAAGTCACTCAGGCATGTCCGACTCTTTGCAACCCCATGGACTATACAATCCATGGAATTCTCCAGCCCAGAATACTGGAGTGGGTAGCCTTTCCTTTCTCCAGGGTATCTTTCCAACCCAGGGATCAAACCCAGGTATCCCACATTATAGGCAGAGTCTTTACCAGCTGAGCCACAGGGAGAGATCAGCATTGGAAGATTATCTCATATTTAAGAAGAGTCCTTGGAGGGCAGGGTATCCTGAGTCCAATGTTCAAAGCAGATCAGATGCACAGAGCATGCTATTATACATGGCCCTGATGATATTTCCATGGGGTCTCACACTTTATTTTAAGGTCATTACATTCTTTCCACAAGCAGTAAGCAAGTGGCTCTTATCTGGGAAATGAATTTAGGTTAAAGGACAGGAGTCAGTTCTGACTTTCCAAGTAAAACGAATATATGCCCCCAATATAGCGTACCTTTAAAAATTTCTAACGATTTTAGAAGCATCCTAACTCCGAAGCCCAGTGGTATTCTAAAAACATAGGGACAAAGAGTCTAGGAGCTGGACAAAGCAGGTAGCAACACATGGGGAGGGTGTAGAGAAGGAATAGAAGATTAGGCAAGAGGCAAAAACCTTAGTCTAAAATTCCATTTTTTGAAGATAATGTCTAAGTATCAATGTGTCGCACGCTTATCCTTAGCCCTGTGATTTAGTCTCCTCCTTTTATTGCTTATATATTTCACTTATCCTCATTGTAGTGGATTGAGTTGTGTTCCCCCAAAAGTCAGGTGTAAGTCCTAACCCCTAGTATCTATGAATGTGACTTTATTTGGAAGTATGGTCTTTGCAAATGCAATCAAGTTACGCTGAACTCATTCTGGACTAGGTGAGCCCTAAATCCATGACTGTTGTCTGTCTAAAGAGAAAAGGAGTGGGGGAGATCTGGATACAGAGACACAGGAGACATAAGGAAGAAGCTCAGATGATGATGAAGAAAGAGACTGGAAAGGTGTAACCACAAGTCCAGGGCACCAAGGACTGCTGGGAGCCACCCAAACTAGGAGGAAACAAGGAAGGATTCTTTCCTGGAGACTTCAGAGGGAGCATCATTTTTCCAGCATTTTGATTTCAGACTTCTGTCTCCAGAACCATGAAGAAATAAATTTCTGTTGTCTTTTAAAGCCACCAATTTCATGATAGTTGGTGATGCAGCCCCAAGAAATTCAAGTTTCTCACATGTATATGAACATTCGCTCACAGTGCCTGAAGCTGACAAGAGGCTTCTAGGCTGGATGGTCCTTGATGTTGAAGGAAAATAAGTCCACTCAACTGGCTATCAGCAACATGTTTCAAAATTAGTACTTGGAAGACAGGATGTTTACATTTTTTGCTCTTTACCTGTGCCCACATTCAGGCAGACTCAGAATTACCCTGTAAGGATGAGGTTGGGTTTAGGTAGCACCAACCAGCTAGTTTCTATGCTCAGCAGTGGAAGGTGGCAAACTTGGAAATGTTATTCCCCCAGATGTTACCACCAGGTAGAGTGGAGAGGTTAAGGGTGCAATGTAGGAGCCAGACTTCTCTACCACTGTGTAAGCCTAAACAAGTTCCCTATAGTCTCAGCCTCATTTTCCTTGTCTGTGAAATGGACATAACCACAGAAGCTACCTCCTGAGATTGTTGGAAAGAGTAGAAAAGCTGATATCTGCAAAACACACAGGGCTTGGCACAGAGGAAATTCACAAGAGTGGGTTATAGACTGGTCTGAAGGACACACTCCCTGGCAGGTCAATACATGGCAAATTGTGGCCCCCAGTCACTGTCTCTCTTTTTCTGCTTCTTTTTATCTCTCTCCTGTCTCTCTCTGATTCACTCACATTTGCAAGGTCTCTCCCTACCTCCACTTATTCTCTAACTGCCTGTCCATCAGTCTCCTCTCTCTTGTCCCTGCCTGCAAATATTCTGGGCTGTCAGTCAGCTTCTCTCATCCCCATGTGAGCCCTCAGCAAGGACCTCCTCTGCATCAACCCATCTCCAGAGACCACCTGCTCACTGGTGCACGATGTTATTTATCACAGACCCGGCAGACTTCATTTAACAGACACACTCCCAGCCCCCAACTCACCTCCTGCTTCCTCTATTTGAGATGGAGACATCTGGAAACCAATTTAACAAGTGGTCGACAGGCAGCTGGTTCCTGGAGGTTCTCAGGGGGCTCCTGGGAGCCATTCCACAGAGGAAGTCGCAAGCCAGTTGGGTTGATGGACTGCTGGTCTCAGACAGAATCCAGTCAGCTCTTACAGGCAAGGCTACTTCCCACGTGCACTCACAGGAAGGGTCTACATCTGTCCAAAGAGGAAGGAACGAATGGGTGGAGGTGACTGCACGGAACAGTCCTACACTCCCTGCTGGGTCCCTGAGAGCTGCGTGCCCTTGAATAACACACTAGCACTCTCTAAGACCTGGCTGTCCAAAGATGGATTTGACAAGATGAGGTCTCAGAATCCTTCTGGCCTTAACCTTCTAGACTCTGAGGATGGAGCAAAGTCACCCAGTCAGAGACAGAGAGGGAGGGAAAACCTAAAAAGGCCAACAATAGTTTATTGACCTGCCACCAGACAGAGACCCTGGGCTTACCTTGGGAAATCAAGATAAAGGAACTTGCAGTTGGGAAGAAGAGGGAAAATATGTATTTGAATGACCCTCATTGCTCTACATTACACCGCTGAGCTGACAGGGCATCTACTTATGCTCCAATGAGCTCATAACCAGATGGGAGTGACAAAGCTTCCATGCACAGAAAAAGGAGAGACCGGCAAAGGCAAAGTATAATTAATGTGACCAAGTACTGAGTGGTGCAGACAGACCATAAGTCTTAGGGAAAATGAGGAAAGATTACTGGAGATGAGAAGGAATCAAAGAGAACTTCCTGGAGTGGGTAGGACTTGAGTTGAACCTTGTTGGTGTTGTGGTTGCTGTTGTTCATTTGCTAAGTTGTGTCCGACTCTTTGCAACCCCATGGGCTGCAGCACACCAGGCTTCCCTGTCCTTCATCATCTCCTGGAGCTTGCGGAGTGTATTCAGTCAGGGATGCCATCCAACCATCTCATCCTCTGCCATCCCCTTCTCCTCCTGCTTTCTATCTTTCCCAGCATCAGGGTCTTTTCCAGTGAATCAGCTCTTCGCATCAGGTGGCCAAGGTAGGGGAGCTTCAGCTTACACATCAGTCCTTCCAATGAATATTCAGGACTGATTTCCTTAAGGATTGACTGGTTTGATCTCCTTGCAGTCCAAGGGACTCTCAAGAGTCTTCTCCAACACCACAGTTCAAAAGCATCAGTTCTTCAGTGTCAGCCTTCTTCATGGTCTAACTCTCACATCCATACATGACCACTGGAAAAACCATAACTTTGACTGTATGAACCTTTGTCAGCAAAGTAACATCTCTGCTTTTTAATATGATGCCTAGGTTTTTCATAACTTTTCTGCCAAGGAGCAAGTGCCTTTTAATTTCATGGCTGCAGTCACAATCCACAGTGAATTTGGAACCCAAGAAGATAAAATTTATCACTGTTCCCTTCTGAATTAGAACCTCCTCAACCTGCGTACTCTCGCCACAGCACTTATCCTATTCTGAAGTGATCTTTGTTTGTTTGTTTTATTCTCTGACTTCCCACTAAGCTATAATCCCCATCCAGGCATGCATCACATTTTCATGATGACCAATGAATCCTAGTGCTTAGCCCATGCCAGACACACAGTAGATGCTCAACAAGTACCTGATGAATAAAGGAATGAATACAAAAATCAGTGAAGGAATAAATGAAGAACTGGGAGTCTATCTTTCATGCAGAGACTCATCTTGGACCACAGAAAGCCTGGCTACACCTCGTAGCTCAGTCAGTAAAGAATCTGCCTGCAATGCAGGAGACCCAGGTTCTTCATTTCCTAGATCTGGAAGATCCAGAGGAGAAAGAAATGGCAACCTAGTCCAGTATTCTTGCCTGGAAAATCCCATGGACAGAGGAACCTGGTGGGCTATATAATCCACGGGGTCGCGAGAGTTGGACCGGACTTATCGACTAAACCACAGCGGTTTCTGCTGTTGTGTTGTCCTGAGAGGTGGAGAAAAATGGAGTCTTTGAATTCTGACTCCCTCTCTGCCTCACCAGCTACGTGGCCTTTTGGGTAGAAATGGTACCTCTGAGGATGCAGAGCAAGATGCCCTTATCCCCGCCTCTGCCCAGAGAGAGGTCTGGAGGCAGCAAGCTTGCCCACAGCCTGCCCCACCTATGTTGAGATGTCCTAGAAAAGGCTAGTGTGTGCTAGTAAAGCTCATTTGTGCATGCACACTCCATAACAATTTTCAGCATCTGCACTGCTTTCATGGAAGGGGCTTGCCTCTGTTGAAGTCTCCCTACCCTTCTTTAAGGTGGCTTGTATCTAGTCTTCTTTAAAACTATGAAGATAAAAATAATAAAAATAAATAACACTATGGGGTTAGATCAACAACCTAAATAAAAAACTAAAATTAAACCATTAGAAGAAACCAGAGAGTTATATATTCATGACCTTGGATTTGGTGATGGATTCTTTAGTTTAACACCAAAAGCATGAGAAATAGAATAAAAAATCAGGTAATTTGGACTTCATAAAATTTAAAACTTTTGTGCATCTTAGGACATTGCCAAGAAAGTAATAAAAGACAGCCTATGGAACGAGAGAAAATATCTGCAAATCTTTTATCTGGAAAGGGTCATATACCACAATATATAAGGAACACTTACAACTAAACTGCATAAAAGAAAACAACCCAATTTTAAAAGGAGGCAGAAGAATGGAATAGTCATTTCTCCAAAGACATGACCAATAAGCACACAGATGTTCAACATCATTGGTCATTAAGAAATGAAAATCAAAACTGCAATGAGATATCACTTCAAGTCCACTAGGATGGCTATAATAATGGGAGGGAAATAAAGAAAATAACAAAAATAGCAAGTGTCAGAGAGAATGTAGAGAACAGGAACTTTCATGCACTACTAGGGAAATCTAAAATGGTGCAGCCACTGTGGAAAACAGTCTGAATGTAGATTCATATATGACCAACAATTCTCTCATATGTATATATCCAAAAGAATCGAAAATAGGTATTCAAAAAATACTTGTTCATGAGCATTTATAGCAGGACTATTCACACTGATTTAAAAAAAAAAAGTGGCAACAACCCCAAATGTTATCAATAGATGAATTGATAAATAAGTTGTGGTATATATATTTCCAATAAAATTTTTTTTTAGCCATAAAAAAGGAATGATATATCCATGCGTGCTACAACAGAGATAAACACTCAAAACATGAAGTTAAAAAAGCAGCCAAAGACAAAAGGTCACATTGTATGATTCCTTTCATATGAAGTATCCAGAATAAGCAAGTCCATAGAGACAGGAAACAAGTAAGTGGTTGCCAGTGGATAGGGGGAGGCTGGAATCAGGAGTAACTACTGATGGGTATAGGATATTCCTGAAGTGATCAAACAGTATTACAGCTAGAGAGAAGTGGTGGTTACACATCATGAATGCTCTAAATACTGCTGAGTTTTGCACTTAAAAATGGTTCACTCTATGTTATACGGATTTCATCTCAATAAAATAATAATAATAATTAATTTTTTAAAAGCTAAGAAAAAGGAACAGTGAAAATGTCTGTGTACATTAGAAACCACACAATGCTGTCCCCGAGAGGCATAGCAATGTTGTCGCTGTATGTTGTTAGCGTTGTGGACTCCAGTGCTAGCCACCTGGGGTTAGGACTCTGCCTCTTTGTAATTGAATAACCTTGGGCAATTTATTAGGCTGCTGTGCTTCAGTTTTCTCATCTTTAAAATGGAGGTGATAGTATTATTAGTATTAGATGCTGTTGTTTAGTCACTAAGCCGTGTCCAACTCTTTTGTGACCCCATAGACTGTAGCTCACCAGGCTCCTCTATCCATGGAATTTCCCAGGCAAGAATACTGAAGTGGGTTGCCATTTCCTTTTCCAGATTATCTCAACCGAGGGACTGAACCCTCATCTCTTGTGTCTCCTGTATCTGTGGGTGGTGGTGGTCTTTACCATCAGTTAATACATGTGGAGTCTAGAATAAACCTGATGATAAGTGCTCAGTAGATGTGAGCCTCTCCTGTTCCCATAGGTTAAGGAGTTTTAGGCTGAAATTGTCTCTTTCTGCCACATCTACCTATGCAATGCCCTGCCATGTTTATGTTTAAGCTCAGGGTATATTTATAAGGGAGTGGTGGATGAGAAATGGTTAGATAGCATCACTGACTCAATGAACATGAATTTAAGCAAACTCCAGGAGATAATGGAGGACAGAGGAGCCTGGCATGCTACAGCTCATGGGGTCACAAAAAGCCGGACACAACTTAGCCAACTGAACAACAATATATTTATAAGATACATAAGTGAGCCCTGAGCAAACCTGACCCTGGGGGTATTTAAACCCTGTGGGAAGACAGATTCCATAAAAGCAACAGTATTTTATGACAGCCCCTCGTTCTGGGACCAGAGTTGGGGAGGAAATGATATAGAAAAATAACAGCAGGAGGAGGAAAGGCAAAACTCTGGCCCTGCCAGGCTCTTGGGAATATCTAAGTGTGAGCCTCCCACAATGTTTGGCCACACTAAATTAAACGGGTTCTCCCTTCCAGCCTCTCTCACTCCCACAGCTGTGGCCACAGATGATGCAAAAAAATTAGAACTGAGCTCTCTCCAACTTCAGGAATTTGCATATGGTTTCTGTAAAGCTATTTCATTAATATTTTTTATTTCAATAGACTTCCTTTTTAGCTTCAATAAATTTTATTTTACAGGAAATTTTATATTACTACTCTAAGTCAGGGCCAGCAGACAATGGCCAGTTAGCCAAATCTGGCCAGCCACCTGTTTTTTCAAATAAAGTAGAAAACAATAAGCGTAACACAGCCATCCCCATCTGTTTGCATATTGTCTATGGCCACTATTGCATTCCAACAGCACAGTTAAGTATCTGCAGTAGAGACCTGATGGTCTGCAAAGGCAAACGTATTTGCCAACTGGCTTTTTGCAGAAAAAGTTTGTCTACCCCTTCTCTGGGCATCCCTAGTAGTTCAGTTGGTAAAAATCTGCCTGAAATGCAGGAGACCCAGGTTCTATCCCTGGGTTGGGAAGATCTCCTAGGGGAGGAAATGGCAGCTCACTCCAGTATTCTTGCCTGGAGAATCTCATGGACCAAGGAGCCTGGCATGGCACCAGTCCATGGGTCACAAAGAGTCAGACACAACTGAGTGACTAGGCATGCACACACACCTTCTCTAGGTGAAAACTAACATCACTTAACAGAAGGGACAAGCAAAGGTGAATATATTGGAAACATTATTATTAAATTCCAACTATTCTGTTATTTTCACTCAGTAAAATAAGTGTCCATTCCATCTGTTCATTCATTATCTATTGAATACTTGGTTAAGACTCTCTGCAAGGTCCTGGAGACAAAGGCAAACAAGATACAAAGGTCCCAGCTTTCATAGGGGTTATGTTGTAGGGGGAGGTTGACACACACTGAAAAATGAGTATCCAAAGTTACCCAAAATAGAAGACATTCTAGTTATCTTTGATTTTCATTGTAACAGAAAATAACAACACTGTGCATGATGGATGACTGAGAGTCAGACAGTGGCCCTTTGAATTGGCAGCTCAGGGAGGATCTCTCTGAGAAGGTAACATTTGGGCACACACTCCAGAATTCGTGGCAGAGAGGACAGAATGTGCAAAGGCCCTGAGAGAGAGATAGACGTGATGCATTTCTTCTGGGCAACTATATTCCCATAAACAGATGGCAGTGTCTAATACCAATCAGCACACACTGAGAGGTATCGATTTGATTTGTCAGGATATTGCAGGGAGGGCTATACACCTACTTTATCGACCTTCAGGGCATTCACCTGCCCAGAAGCTGGGACTGGGCCTGAAGCATGACTCTGAACTATTCTCGAGGAGAACCAGGAAATGGGATGTCACATTGGGTTCTCTGTGAAAGTGAAAGTGAATGTGAAGTCGCTCAGTCGTGTCTGACTCTTTGCAACTCCATGGACTGTAGCCTACCAGGCTCCTCCGTCCATGGGATTCTCCAGGCAAGAGTACTGAGTGGGTTACCATTTCCTTCTCCAAGGGATCTTCCCGACCCAGGGATCACACCCGGTCTCCCACATTGGAGGCAGACACTTTAACCTCTGAGCCACCAGGGGCCTGGTGAGCCCCTGAGCCACAAGCCCTGTTTATTAGGGATCAATAGTCACAAAAGGAGCTTCCCTGGTGGTGCAGATGGTAAAGAATCTGCCTGCAATGCAGGAGATCCAGTTTCAATTCCTGAGTCTCGAAGATTCCCTGGAGAAGGAAATGGCAACCCACTCCAGTATTCTTGCCTGGAAAATCCCATGGACAGATGAGCTTGGCGGGCTATAGTCCATGGGGTTGCAAAGAGTCAGATACAACTGAGCAACTAACACACACACATTCACAAAAAGAGAGGAGTAGCCATAGGACTGAGCAGAGGACGCTGAGCTACACATGATAAGGCCTTGGCCAAGTTGCTGGCTGGCTCTGAGTGATCACTGCAGCTCAGCAGACCTGGCCAGGCCTGTGTGCCACCATTTTGCATGGTCACTGGAGGTAGGCTGCCTAACAAGGGCTTGACCTTGAATGAAGTGGTTCCCTGGAGCTGAGGCTGACCCTGAGGAAGCTGATAGCTGGAAACCATCCGCTCATCATTCACCTGCAGCTGGGCAATAAGTCCTTCCCAGAAAGGGCACCTGGGCAGTGTGTCTCCAGGTCATCCATATGGGGAAACACTTTCACCAAAGACTGCGATGCTTCCTCTGACGATTGTTCTGCCCCAAATCTTGGCCCACTGTATGTCTCCAATTTTCCCTAGAACCTCATAATCAGCTGCCTAGAAGGACTTGAGAAGGGAGCTGAAGCCCAGCTAAGGCATCAGTTGGAGTGACTTACAGGACACATGTTTTCCTTTAAGAACACAAAGACAAAAACCCATCAGTTCAGTTCAGTTTAGTCGCTCAGTCGTGTCCGACTCTTTGCGACCCCATGAATCGCAGCACGCCAGGTCTCCCTGTCCATCACCAACTCCCGGAGTTCACTCAGACTCACGTCCATTGAGTCCGTGATGCCATCCAGCCATCTCATCCTGGGTCGTCCCCTTCTCCTCCTGCCCCCAATCCCTCCCAGCATCAGGGTCTTTTCCAGTGAATCAACTCTTCGCATGAGGTGGCCAAAGTAATAAATAAATGTGTTCATCAACTCATCTCCTAAGAAATTATGAGTCATATTATTCTGTTTAGGAGAGAAAAACTCAGAATCTCAGATACTATGTGTGACTGGGGGATGTGAGCATTTTCTAGTTTTCCTGGAAACACACTAAATAGAAACCTATCTTCTTTCAATGGCTGTGGTCCCTCTGGGCCCTGTGCGGGGCCTGCACCCCTCCGGCCTGGGCCCAACTCACCTTCTGTCCGAAAACTGGGAATGATGCCTCCTACCATGTTGCCAACATCACCTCACAACACTGTCATTCAGCTGCTTCCAGGGACGGACCTCTCTCAACAGAGGGAGATTTTCCAGGCCCCTCCACTTCCGGAGGGAGTCCCTGTTGGGTCTTTACAGGAAGAACCTGCAGACGACCGAAAAATGATGACCCCTAACACGTCGAAGAGCTGCACGTGCGTGTCTGGGGAGTAGATTATGGACACGGGAAGGCGGGAGATAGGGGACAGCCTGGGGCGATGGGGCAGCTGGCAGTGTCCCTACCCCTCTGGCTGGCCTAGGAGAGGGTGCCATGAAGCTCCAAGTCCTCTGTGCCCAGAAAGGGCTTCCTCAGCCTTGTGGGGAGTAGGACCTGCCCTCCGCCCTGCTCCATCCCCACGTAACTGAGGATTCTGACTTCATCCTCCAAAGAGCTTTGAAGGATACTGAGGCTCCAACTACTTATTACTGCTGTGCTGTCCTCCCACAGGCCTGAGCCTCCAACAAGTCCTTTGGAAAACCGAAAATGGACTTAGAAATGTAAAAGCAAGGAGCAATGGCACCCCACTCCAGTACTCTTGCCTGGAAAATCCCAGGGATGGAGGAGCCTGGTGGGCTGCTGTCTATGGGGTCGCACAGAGTCGGACACGACTGAAGCGACTTAGCAGTGGCAGCAGCAGCAGCAGAGGGATGCTCTAGGTATGGGCTGGTGACAGCCAGACATTGGGTCAGAAGTCCAACAACCCTCGAAGGCGTTTTTTAAACAGGACCTCCTGCACTGGAACTCCCTGGGTTGGGACATGTGTTTTAAATCTAGATTCCTCAGACCCACAGACCACAGCTTATTAAGTGGTCCCAATAGTCTGTACTTTATCCAGCCTCTGGATAAGGTATCAGTACCATGACCAGACAGAGCCTCATCCCGTGTCCTTCAGAGAGCAGGTGAGCTTCTCGGAAGATCTTGTTTCCTTTTCTGTAAAAACCAATTGCGTAGTTCCTTTTATTTCCGGAGATTTTGCCGTTTACAGTGCACTTTCAGACGTAAGAGGCTACCACCTTCAGAGAGGCAGGCCACGCCAAGGAAAGGGTCTGAGATTGGGAGGGCGTGGGAGTGGCAGGCAGAGGGTGTGGGTGCTGGATGTTTGAAGAAGCCTCCTAAGAGGATGCATCACCCCCTTGACCAAGTCATCACAACGAGAGGAAGGAGTCCAGGAAGTCGAGAAGCACCCAGCAAGAGGTGACTGGACAGGCATAGCTGAGACGCTGGGAAGCAAGGAGACTGAGGATCTCAGGAAGGGAGGAGGCTTTCCAGGGAAAAGGAGAGGCAGCCCTCGTGGATGGATGATGGAGGGTGGGAGGTTAGAGGGGAAAGAAGCCTGGCTCTGGAGTGGCCAGGGGTACTCAGGCTTGATGGACTTGCTTCAGGGAAGCTCAGTGAAGTGGTGTCCTCTCCACGAGCCTGGAAGGGCGTGGCCGCCCTGGGAAGGGTGTGGAGAGGTCGCAGTTCCTGAAGGAGACATCTGTCAGTTCGCATCTGTTTCCAGCAAGCTGAGCAGGAAAGGCTCGGTGATGGCTCTGAGCCCAGGGATCAGAGATGGGAAGTGATGGAGGTATGAATCATCTGGGAAGGATAGAGAGGAGATGACTCTTCTCTCTACCTCCCACTCCTGATTATCTCCTTCCAGGTTCTTTTCTACTCTGACCCAAAGTCCCAGAGCCACAAGCCTGCTCCTCACCCTCACCTGACAGAATTCCTCCTTGAGACCCACTGCCAATCTGCCCAACCAGCTCAGCCAAAGGGTGAGACTGCCTTTGGCCTTCGAGAGCTATTGTTTTTTGGGGGGTGCTAAGGACCGTGATGCAATATTGAAGGAATAAAGAATGGGTACTGTGAGAGCCTTAAAGGACAACTTCAATGTTGCTTGAGGGAGAAACATTATACTTGTAGGACAAGAAGTTCTCTTGGAAGACATCAAATCTCAACAGATATAATCTTTCAAATCCTCAAAGATGTAATATTTCACGGTATGGAGTTTTCTCAAAAAACTAAAAATAGAACTATCATATGACCTAGCAGTTCCACTCCTGGGCATATATAAAAAACAAAAACACTAATTCAAAAAGACATATAAATCCCAATGTTCACAGAAGCATTGTTTACCAAGATATGGAGGCACCCTAAGTGTCCATTAACAGATGAAGAGATAATGGATACACAAACACACATAACAGTGGAATACTATTCAGCCATTAAAAAAGAATAAAATGTTGCCACTTGCAGCAACACAAATGGACTTGGAGGGCATTATGATAAGTGAAATAAGTCAGACAGAGAAGGACAAATACTGGATGATATGATTTATATGTGGAATCTAAAAAATGCAACAAATTAGTGAATATATCAAAAAAGCAGCAGACTCACAGAAATAGAGAACAAACTTGTGGTTAGCCACGGGGAGAAGGAGGGGGAAGGGACAAGATAAGGGTAGAGTATTAAGAGGTTGCTGCTGCTGCTAAGTCGCTTCAGTCGTGTCCGACTCTGTGCGACCCCATAGACGGTAGCCCACCAGGCTCCCCCGTCCCTGAGATTCTCCAGGCAAGAACACTGGAGTGGGTTGCCATTTCCTTCTCCAATGCATGAAAGTGAGAAGTAAAAGTGAAGTCGCTCAGTCGTATCCAACTCTTAGCGACCCCATGGACTGCAGCCTAGCAGGCTCCTCCGCCCATGGGATTTTCCAGGCAAGAGTACTGGAGTGGGGTGCCATTGCCTTCTCTGGTATTAAGAGGTACAAACTATCATATATAAAATAAGCTATATTGTACAGGGAATTCCCTGGCAGTCTCAAGGTTAAGACTTCACCTTTCCCAGGGTTCCAGCCCTGGCTGGGGAGCTAAGATCCCATATGTTTTTGCTGTTCAATCGCTAAGTCATGTCCAACACTTTGATCCCAAGGACTGTAGCATGGCAAGCTCCTCTGTCTTCCACTATCTTCCGGAGTTTGCTTAAACTCACGTCCATTGAGTCAGTGATGCCATCCAACCATCTAGTCCTCTGTCATCCCCTTCTCCTCCTGCCTTCCATCTTTCCCAGCATCAGGGTCTTTTCTAAGGAATCCATTTTTTCCATTGGGAGGCCAAAGTATTAGAGCTTCAGCTTCAGCATTAACCCTTCCAATGAATATTCAGGGTTGATTTCTTTTAGGATTGACTGGTTTGATCTCCTGGCTGTCCAAGGGACTCTCAAGAGTCTCTGCAGCACCACAGTTCAAAAGCATCAATTCTTCAGCACCGCTCAACCTTCCTTATGGACCAACACTCACATCCCATATACTTTGCAGCCAAAAAACCAAAACACAAAATAACGGCAATATTGTAAGAAGTTCAATGAAGACTTTAAAAATGGTTCATATCAAAAAAAATCTTTTAAAAGGAATATGTTGTACAACACAGGGAATATAGCCAATATTTTATAATAACCATAAGAGCAGTATAACCTAAAAATTGTAAATCATTGTATTGTATACCTGTAACTTATATAATATTGTATAGCAACTATTACTTCAATAAAAATTTTTAAAAGTATATAAACTTTCAATGTCCCAGTTTCCACTCCAGCTGTCACCTCTCTTCCCTTTCCTGTCTCCTCTGAACATGAAGAATGCCTCATTACAGCTCTGAGCATAATGCTACTTACCCCATCAGAGGAAAGAGGGTCACAAATTTACCTCACTTATCCACTTTCCTCTCTTTATCCCCCTCAGACCTCCCAGAGCAACAGGCTGGCTCTGAGATTGGCCAGTGTTTCCAGGAAGGTTGGGAAGGAAAATACAAAGACCCCAAACCAAGGTTTTGGTTGACTGTGCCCAGCAGGACATGCTGCAAGCCAGGACAGGTGGGACAGCGCAGCGCCTGATCTGCTTTGCAGAAGATCCTTGGGGCTACCCTTGGGTAGACCCACAAAGCAATAGCCTTGCAGACAATGCTGCACCCATTTTATTTATACCTGCAGCCCTGTGGTAGCCACAAACAAATGTACTGCAGGCACCTGCCTTATGTTGCTCACCTCTCGCCTCCTATATCTACAGGATCTGTGGAGACCACCTGTACTCCAACAGCTTCCCACCTCAGCCACCACTGCCTCTGCTCTGGGGCTTTCTCCCACTGGCTCAGATGGTAAAGAATCTGCTTGCAATGCCAGAGTCTTGGGTTTGATCCCTGGATTGGGAAGACCCCCTGGAGAAGGGAATGGCAACCCACTCCAATATTCTTGCCGGAGAATTCCATGGAAAGAGGATCCTGGTGGACTATAGTCCATAGGGTTGCAAAGAGCAACTAACACTTTCACTTTCTAGCTTCAGGAACATGATTTGCCCACATGTGGATCAGGTTGAAAGTCCTGGGGAGTTAATGCCCCAGGGGCAACAAGTGAGGTCAATAAACAGTTGTTAGATAAACACACTGCCTTCCTCATGAAGTGGGCACCTCTGAGACGATCCCCATCAGTACTGAGCCCAGTTGTCCTGCTCATTAACACACTGACTTTCCTCCTTTCCTGCTGCCACTTTTCCTGTTCCTTAGCATGCTTCCTGGAATCACCTAGTAAATCAACTCCTGCACCCAAATTCTGATTCAAGGTTTGCCTGGGGGAGAAACATAAACTAAGATAGTCTGGGGCATAAAGAATAAACTATGGGAACTATTCATCCCCTCTGAATGCAATCTGTTACTTTCACCGCCATTGACTGTGCCACTGCAACCACCAACCATCAAAGATACAGAGAGCAAGAGGTGAGTGGGAACAGGGCCACCTCGGATACGCAGACGTTACTCAGCTCCAGAACTGCTGGGTACACAGAGGGGTCTGTTCACCTCCTCTGAGCCACTGTTACCTGGCCCAGGAAAGCAGAGTGCTTTTGTATAAGGCAAGCAAAATGTGCCCTGAGAAGGTGAGTCAATCCCAAGGCATGACTTCTCTTCTTAAGAGCTTCCTCTTTGGGAATTCAGCTCTGCCGGTCCCAGACCCTGCAAACAAGCTCCAGAAAACCCTGGCAACCTGAAAAACACAAAACAGTGAGCATGGGTTCAGAGAATTCTGTGTTGCTTAAGGGGAAAAAGGAAACATCTTGAACAGCTTTCCAAAGAGCCCCAAATCTGAAGCCAGCCTGTAGCCACAAGCACCGTCCTTCCCTACACACAGCACATGGTCTGTCTGCTCAGCACTTGCGATGCCTGCTCTCCACACCTCCCTTCCTTTTCTTATTCATCTTTCTCACCAGTTGACCTTTCCTCCCTCACCCACCCCAGCCACTTGGCCACTAAACCACAGGAGATGAGGAAGAATGGCAGGGGAGAAGCTGGGAGCATGCTGGGTGGCCAGAGGGTGAGCAATCCCATCAGTGGGCCCACAGAGGGGAAGTGAGTTCCCAACACTCAAGCCTAGAGCTGAAGGTGGTGGGCTGGGCTGAGAGTGAGGGTGACGTTCGCTGGTTCTGAAACCCTTGTGTATTTTCAAGGAAATTTTATCCATATGTTTCTGATTCATTTACACTTAACTCATCAAAATGTTATTTGTTAAAAGCTATCTGAAGTCCAAGAAGCCTTATAACTGCCTGTTTTAATGAGCCCAAAGAGCTTTTTCACTTTCTTTTATTTTGTAGGAAGGGGATGGGATTTTTTTTTTTCCTCTTTTCTCTCCAGAAAATCAAGCTGTCATATCCTGTATAGTGACTCAGGCCTATGAAATGCAAATCTATGGAAAGACCATGAGACAGGAAGGCAAAAGTCCAGATATTGGACTCTGATGTGCTCTGACCTGGGTAATCTTCTCTAGATGACTCACCTTCTCAGAGCTTATTCAGTCATCCAGACTGCATGATGCTTAAAACCAGAAGACCCTTGGTTTTAAGCTCCTGCAATTCCTCACTTCTATATTTGCCATCGCCTGGCTTCCCGAGTGGCTCAGCTGACAAAGAATCCACCTGCAATGAGGGAGACCTGGGTTCAATCCCTGGGTCGAAAAGATCCCTTAGAGAGGGGAACAGCTACCCACTCCAGTGTCCTGGCCTGGAGAATCCATGGGGTTGCAAAGAATCAGACGTGACTGAGTGACTTTCACTTTCACATTTCCCAACCTCTATGCTTTGCCCAGACTTCAGTAAGGTAAATTCTGTTCTGAATTAAAATCTTCGAGAAGAAAATAAATAGGAAGGCATATGTGTGGCAGAGGCTAAAAGCAATTATTTAATGAATATTAAAACTTTATTCTCCAAAATCAACTGAAACTCAGACAAAATAAGAAGACATGTACTGAAAGAGAAAGCATTGTATAAAACTAGGAGCAGGAAAAACTAACCTTTGGGAGGGTGAAGTACCAGATTTTTAACCAGGGAAACTAGAATCTTTCTGTACATCCTAAAAGAAAGACTCACCTCTTTTTCATTGCATCACTGATCTGCTAAGTTGATAATTAGCTGCCCTTCCTGGAGGCAGGAGAATGGACAAGTTGACCTTCAGAGGACCCTTGTTCACCGCCAGGACTTTTACAATTTGCCCATTAGCCCAGTTTAGCCCAGAGTCCACTCAGAACAGAGGGTCATTATGTCATTCTTTTCTTAAGACTGCAGACGCCCAGGGATGAAAAGGTCAGATGCCTCAGGGGCAGCCCACAGTTGCTGGTGCTTTGTCATTCAGGGTGAACACAAAGCCCAAGGACTAACTATTGCTCTCCCAGCTGGTGAACCTAGGCCCCAGGCTTTCTCCCTCATTCAGCAAGGCAGAGAATGTGCTACTTTGATTATTCTGGTTACTGCGCAAACAATTGAGGTACCGCGAAGGAGAACAGCAGTTAAGATGCTGGATGACTGCACGAACTTGGAGAGAGTGGGGAAACTGAAGGCATTTGTGTGCAAGTGAATGTTAATGTCCATAGGTCAGCTCCAGAGAATTTCATTGCTGACTAAGCATCTAGGTCTAGCCACCCCTAATACAGATAGGATCTAGCCCTGCACCATTTTTTCTCTCTCATACCAGTTTCTGGGCTTCCCCAATGGCTCAGCAGGTAAAGAAGTCACCTGCAATGTGCAGGTGATGCAGAAGACTCAAGTTCGATTCCTGGGTCAAGAAGATCCCCTGGAGGAGGATATGGCAACCCACTCCAGTATTCTTGCTGGGAAAATCCCACGTACCGAGGAACCTGGTGGGTTATGGTCTATGAGGTCACAAAGAATCAGACATGACTGAACACACTAGCACACACCAAAATCCCAGTTTGGGATGGAACAATTCCTATGTGTATCAACACATCTTTACTGAATGCCTGGTGGAAGAGAGAAAGAGAGGAGAAAGGAAAAGAGAAAGAGAGAGGGAGGGAGGGAGATGGAATAAAGGAGAGGAGAGAAAAAATCCAAAAGAGAAACCTCAGTTCTTCTGCATCCTAACCTTAGAAGTGACATTCCATTGGTTCTGCTACATTCTATTCAGTAGAAGCAAGTCCATAATTCCACACTCAAGACAAAAGAATTAGAGGACACAGAAACCCTTGGGAGCCACCCTAGAAGCTGCCTCTCCTATACCACGAGGTTAAAAGTCAGGGGACGTGCATCCTAGCAAGTTCAACCTCTGCCATTTTCAGGCATGAGGCCTCTGGGACCTCATTCTATCTGCAAAGTAAACAGGTTAGGATGGTTTCTCAATTGATAAGAGCTGCAACTTAGTGCCACTCAAGAGTGGTTGACAGACACTTCAGATGACTGAATGCCTATGAAAGTCAACCATCCCACACCTCCTTATGGAAAAGCCTCTTCTCAGCCCTTGCATATGAACCTCCTGCTGCGATAGCCTTCGTGGGGAAGACACCACCTCTTCTAATCTCATCCATGCCAATACTTCATCCTTGCCCCTGGAGGGAGGGCTTCCTGGAGTCCACCCTTCATCTGTTTCTTCATCTGGAGCCTTGTTCCTTTTTTCCGTGTCTGGTCTTTTGGGACCAGAGGATAGTTTTTCCAGGTTTACCTAATAACCTTCATGTAAATTGAGTGTGGAGAAACCGCCCCCCCCCACCCCCCCCCCGCTTGGGTGCTTGGGTGAGATGACTTCCCTCTAACCAGGCAGCTCACTGGGGTTTACTTCAGACATAAAGACATGGTGCTTGGCTGACCATTCCCATGTGACTCATTCTTTTACTGACTTGTCCTGTGCTTCTTTATCACCGTGGACTCTCAGTCCAGAAAGATGCTGAAAAAGACAGAGAAAACTACAAAAAGTTAGAAGACAGAGGGCGGGAAGAGTTTATTTGGAACTGAAACTGACACTGTGCTTAGGAGCTAGCACATCACCTCATTGACATCTCCCAGCAGACCTCTTGAAGGACATTGACTCAAGCTCTGTGTCCACAGCTGGAAAGTCAGAGTCAAGGTGAAGCCCAGGTCTGTTTCACACTAAGCCTTGAAACACTCTTAAGACTTGCTTCATGGTACCTTGGGACTTCCCAGGTGGAGCTAGGGGTAAAGAACCTGCCTGCCAATTCAGGAAATATAAGAGACATGGGTTCAATCTCTGGGTTGGGAAGATCCCCTGGAGGAGGGCATGGCAACCTACTCCAGTACTCTTGCCTGGAGAATGCCCATGGACAGAGGAGCCTGGTGGGCTACAGTCCATAGGGTTTCAGAGTCAAATGTGACTGAAACAGCTTAGCACACATGCATACACATGGTATCTTAGGTTAGTTTAGCCTGAAACGAATCCTTTCTTTAAAAGAAGGCATCATCAGAATCCTTTAAGGTAAAAAAAAAAAAAGAAAAAGAATCCTTTAAGGTTTAATGTACAAGAGCCACCAGAGATGACTTCCTTTATTCCAGTTTATGAGTAATCATCCTTCTGATGCCCTGTGTGAGCTAAAGTTTCTGTTTAAGGAACAAGACTTTATTAGACTATGTATGTATGCATCAGGGAAACACAAGAGGTGAGAAGATTGAGACCCCAGAGGTAGTTGGGACTCAGGACCTCGTCCCCTTGTCCCAGTTGAAGACATTAGTTCTGACCCCCAGCCTCCTCTCCCACACCAAGGGCTGGAGGAAAATGCAGTTAAGCCACTTAAAGCTGGGACAAGTAAACCAGTAGCCTCACCTTCCACTTCTCTCTTGTCTTCCTCTTGATTTAGGAGGCTCATAGGTGTGGGAAGAGAAGATACCTTCCCTTTTGTCACATTCTTTCTGAACTGTGCACAGTCTGGCTAGAGAGGACCAGCTCTGAGAGGAGGGAGCAAAGCTGATAAATGACCCACATATTTTACTCACTGCCATAACACATCTGAAGAGCAAGAATTTGATAGTCTTGCACAACCTCCTCCAATCTTCCTCCCTTGGCTTTGAAAGAGGAGCCTGAGACCACCCACCAATGCCAAGTTTGTTTGAGGCTCAGGCACTTGCTCTCCTTTCTAACCCAGGACCACTGAAAGCCCACTAGAATGACTCATTGATGAGAGCAGCAGTCCCAGGACTGACTGTAGAAATTTCTTTCCTCCTGCCACGCTGACTCAACACCCCGACCCTGCCTGCAGGGACAGCGGATGGGTTTATGCCTCATCTGTTAAGCCATGGGCCCCTTTCTGTGGATCAAAGAACTTTAAATACCAGGACTCCAGTGTGTTCACTACGATTACAAAATCCCTGTCCCCTGTAGGCACTGTATTCTGCTTGTGACAAGGATTCACTCCCTTAATCCTCAAAATAGCCCTAGGAGGATAGCTCTTTTTTATTTCCCCTGCTGCTACTGATGCTAAGTCGCTTCAGTCGTGTCTGATCCTGTGCGACCCCATAGATGGCAGCCCACCAGGCTCACCTGTCCCTGGGATTCTCCAGGCAAGAACACTGGAGTGGGCTGCCATTTCCTTCTCCAATGCATAAAAATGAAAAGTGAAAGTGAAGCCACTCAGTCATGTCTGACTCACAGCGACCCCATGGACTGCAGCCCACCAGGCTTTTCCATCCATGGGATTTTCCAGGCAAGAGTACTGGAGTGGGGTGCCATTGCCTTCTCCGTTTATTTCCCCTACCCTTTCACAAATGAGAAAACTGAGGCTCCAGGAGGTTAAGAAATTGCTAAAGTGACACAGCTAGACTGATTGAACTATTGGATTTGGGTTAGGATTTAGATCCAGGCAGGCTGACCCTCTCAACTGCCTCTCAGTGAGGTTCATAAGATAGTCCATGGCTCTGAGTATAGCTGGAAGCAACTCATACCAGTTTGGGATAACAAAGCTGTGGCTTATGCATCAGATATCTCTAAGAATGGAGCTTCCCTGATGGCTCCTTGGCAAAGAATCTGCCTGCAATGCAGGTGGTGCAGGTTCCATGTCCCTGGGTCAGGAAAATCCCCTGGAGGAGGAACTGGTTACCCACTCCAGTATCTTCCCTGGAAAATTCCATGCACAGAGGAATTTGGTGGGCTACAGCCCATGGGGTCCTAAAGAGTTATACATGATTGAGCACAAACGTATATCTTTAAAGAACAAGCTCCCCCAAGGAGTCTCTGTTCTCCCAAGTTATTGTTGTTATTGCTGTTCAGTTGCTAAGTCGTGTCCAACTCTCTGCAATACCGTGGGCTCTGCCACCTCTTTTCCTTTTGCCTTCAATCTTGGCCAGCATCAAGGTCTTTTCCAATGAGTAAGCTCTTTGCATCAGATGGCCAAAGTATTGGAACTTCAGGTCTACCATCAGTCCTTCCAATAAGTATTCAGGGTTGATTTTCTTTAGAATTGACTGGTTTGATCTCCTAGCTGACCAAGGGACTCTCAAGAGTCTTCTCCAACACCACAGTTCAAAAGCATCGGTTCTTCAAAAGCTCGGCCTTCTTTATAGTCCAACTTTCACACCTGTACAAGACTACTGGAAAAACCATGGCTTTGACTATATGGACTTTTATCAGCAAAGTAGTGTCTCTGATTTTTAATCTCTGTCTAGGTTTTTCATAGCTTTTCCAAGATTAGGCATCGAATCAGCCTAAGGGCCTAAGAGATGAAGATCCCTTCACCACCCACTTTCTGAAGTAGCATCACTAGGAAACAACTTTCTGCAGGGAAGTCAGCAGTTCCCTCCCACAGCCCATGCCCTTGCTTTTGGGAAGTCCCCAATTTTTCTTGCCATGCAGATTGACAAGAGAGGTAAAATCTCAGGAGTTTCCTGCTTAGAAATGGGAGTCCAGCACCTCCACCTGTCCTCAAGTCTTCCTTAAACCCAGTACTTAGAGACTGTGGCTTGAGAACCAGAAGGAAGTGGAAGGACAGGCATCAGTACTCTTGGCTGTGAAGCTACTATCTCTCAAGTGAGACATCTGGACTGGATGTGGTCTTAGTCACAAAAGTGCGGAAGTCAGTGAAGAGGGCAAATCCGGAGGAGGTGGATGCTTCTGAAATTAACTTATACATGCAGGTGCTGAGCTGTCAGGAGCCTGAGATCACACAGTACAGTTTTTCATTTTTCACATGAGGAATATTAATTATGAAGAATTACTTTTGAGGGCTTCCCTGATGGTCCAGTAGTTAAGGATCCACCTGCTAGTGCCTGGGACATGGGTTTGATCCCTGCTCCAGGAATATCTCACATGCCATGAAACAACTAAGCCCACATGCCATAACTACTGACCCTGAACCCTAGAGCCCATAACTCTGCAACAAAAGAAGCCACCACAATGAGAAGCCTGCACAGGGCAACTAGAGAAAGACTTAGCACAGCAACAAAGTCCCAATACAGTCCCAAAAAATTAAATAAATGAATAAGCTTTATTAAAAAAAAAAAAAAACTGTTTTGAAACTCTTTTCTGGGCTGACGCCATCGTCAGTCCTGGTTAACCTACTTCAACCATGTGTCCACCAGGTCTCCCGCTACATGCACCCAAAACTCATCAGAGCCTCTGTGAAGTTTTGAGTTGGCGTTTTCAGTGGCAGCTCTTTGACCTGAGAATATTTGTGTTTGAAGAGGAAGCATTCTACAAAGATAGAAGATTCTAAGCAAAGAGATCATACGATTTATTATCTAAGCTGATAGACTTTAGAGAGGGATAAGGATAAGGACAAACCAGGAAAAAATGGGGACAAAATCTCATAAGAGATTTTTGGGTCTTTCTTGGTGGAAGCATCATGTAAGCACAGAGCAGGGTTGCAGAAGGCCTGGGATGGCTCATTCATTGGATCAATGAGTTGAATTCACTGAAAACACCAGCTCAAAGCTTCACAGAGGCTGTGATGAGTTTCTGGGTGCAGGTAGAGAGAGACCTGATGGACACATGCCTGAAGTAGGTTAACCAGGACTGGAGTCAGCCCAACAAAGGGTTTCAAAACAGTTCTGTTTTTTTAAAAAGAAGGTTTATTCCTGAAAACCAAGATTGTAACAAATAGGTAAGAGCTGCGCACACACACGGACTAGATTTTTGGTGGTTTGGCTCCTACTACCAATAGATGTGCCTTTCATAGGCCACTGCCTCTCTCTGGGCCTCCTTTCCATCTTCATGAAATGAAAAAGTTGAGTCGCATCATGTCTGAGACCCCTCCCTTCAAGCTGTAGCGTCTAGGAGTCAGTGGGACCTCTGGCTGAGAAAGGGGGTCCCAGCACAGCAGCCTCCCCCCTTGCCAGCCCAATGCACTAACCAGCAGAACACATGGCCTGGCCCCTCTCAGGACCCGCAGGACCCGTCCTTACCCAGCCTGCTCCAGTCCCACCCTACACATGTTGTTGCTCTTCCTAGCTGGTGTCTAGGAATATACTTAGAGATCCTGGGAAAAGAACTGCCACACACACACACACACACACACACACACTTCAGAATCCTAACAAATATTAAAAGCCACAACATTCAAACAAGTGCAAAAGATATGCCAAGAATCCTCTGGCACTGCCTTCTTTGAAACACCTGGTCATGTTTAACCCAGCCCAAAAATCTGATTTCCGCATGAGACTCCTGGCAGGAGTGGTAGGAGGCAGACTGGACACCCTCAGCAGGGACTGGGCTAGCCTGAGTCGCCCCATCTCCTCCTAAGGGACAGGTTCTGCCCCTGCCAGGCAGCAGGTGACAAAGAGGGAGAATGCAAGCACTCCATCTCTCAGCCGTGCCCTCGCTTCAGATGCACTCTTAACCTAAGCCCTGCCACCACCTCCCTGGGAGCCAGCAGATGGAGAAACAGAAGGGAGACTGGCTGGTAGGGCCCATTGGCTTCCCATGGAAGACCTCAGCCTAATAGAAGTTGTCATGTGTCAGCTTAGGGCATGAGCAGAGCTCGCCTGGGCAGCAGCTGCTCCAGGGGCCCTGGGCCAAAACATTGCTCACGTGAGAAGGGGGTGTGTGTGAGTAGGTGCCAGAGAGCAGGCCTAGCTCAGGAGCTGGACAGAGAAAGGAGCCCAGGACCTGCAGCGTGAGAACAATCTGGCAGCACAGGAAGAGGAAAGGACTCTAAATATAAATTCAACCTCCTCTTTAGCCGTCCAGATTCTGGTGTTTAATGATACTGCCTCTCAGAGGTGGCAAGTGAGAGAAAAGCGAGAAGGACCAGAGGGTAGAGAACCCATCATTAAGCTCGGTCCAAAGTGAAAGTGAGAGTCGCTCAGTCGTATCCGACATTTTGTGACCCCATGGACTGTAGCCTGCCAGGCTCCTCTGTCCATGGGATTCTCCAGGCAAGAATACTTGAGGGTTGCCATGCCCTCCTCCAGGGAATCTTCCAAACCCAGGAATCAAACCCAGGTCCCCTGCACTGCAGGCAGATTCTTTACCAACTGGACCACAAAAGGGTTCTTCCCTCAAATCCAAACTCTTAGCTGTGTTACTTGCTCAGTCGTGTCCAACTCTTTGCGACCCCATAGACTGGACCCTTGGAGAAGGAAATGGCAACCCACTCCAGTGTTCTTGCCTGGAGAATCCCAGAGATGGGGGAGCTGCTGTCTATGGGGTCGCACAGAGTTGGACACGACTGAAGTGACTTAGCAGCAGCAGCAGTGGCAGACTGGATCCCGCCAGGCTTCTTTGTCCTTGGGATTCTCCAGGCAAGAATACAGGAATGGGTTGCCATTTCCTTCTCCGGGGATCTTTCCAACCTGGGGGATTGAACCTGGGTCTTCTGCATTGCAGAGAGATTCTTTACTGTTTGAACCACTGAGGAAGGCTTGGAGTCTGATGGACTCAAGTTATCATGGTGTCTGACCCTCCCCTTCTACAAGTGAGTAACCTGACGCCAGAGATGCTCCAAGGACCTGACCCATGTGGTTCAGCCGGGGGAGCCTGAGCCATCCAGCCCAGTACTTTGCTTTCCACTCTGTTCTCTCCTCCTTCTCATCAATAAGATACACAAACATCAAAATAAAGTCAATCATGAACTTATTCATTTAATCTTTATTCAAAGTAGCACACCTTTATTTAGAATTTTTACAAATCTCAAAAATTATATAATTGTAAATAATAACTAAATATTGTGGTGAGGGGCATTTCAACAATAATTTTACTTAAACAGTTACAGAGGTATAGAAATCTGTTAGAAATGTCTGAATCATAGAGAAATTATAACATTTTCCCAAATTCTGAATGTTCTTTGTAACTGACCAAACAACTTAATTATGTGTAAACCTCCAGTTCCCTTTAATGCAATATTTGAATATATGGTACATGGATCTTTTTGTGGTCCATGTTTTTCTCACACATGAGGTCTTCAGTTCCAGTGGTCATGCACTATGATTTCCTCATCAAGGATAATCAGAAGGAAAAGTGTTTAGTTTGGGTGAGAAATAAACGATGTGAAATTGTTACAGCAAAGCTGAGTATTTTGCATTGAAACTATAGAAAAGAGAAAAGAGGCTGGGGCAAATTTTATTTTCGTAACAGAACTTAATATCCACCCTCTTAAAACATTAAGTGTACAGAACAGTGTTATTCATTATAGGTATGACATTGTACATTGGACCTCTAAAAGGCATTCTTGCTTAAAGGAGACTTTATGCCTATTGGGAACAAAGTTCTAAATCTTCTCCTAAAGAGAGTGTTAGGAGGAAGGGAAATGATGAGCAGAGTGCAGACAGAGCCAAGGCTCTGAAATTCCTTGTGTTGAGGAGACTTGAGAAAGCCCGCTTACTTCTTCTAAGCAAGTTCAGGACAAGTTAACTGAAGCACTCAAACGTTCCACCTCACCGGTCCTCCCTGGCCCACTGTGTTTCCGGAGAACTGCATTAACGTCCCCAGTGGTAAGATCACACCGGCCATTTGTGTGGAGAGCAGATGCAGAGAAAGTGCCTTTTAGTACGCTCATTGTCAGCAGCAAAGCAAAATGATTGTCAAGCCTGTCATGAAAACAGCAGGGGAGAAAAATCCTGAAAAAGTTATAGCAAACAAGGGAGAGAAATGGAAATTAAGTGGATATACAGTACCGTGAAGATGTGTAAAAATGTCTTTAGCAAAGACAGAGCACTGCAGAAGGGTGCCATGCTTTATCTCAGTGAGTGTATTTAGTCATTACTTAGTCCTTTGTGGATTGTCTTTTACCTCAGAGCCCCATACTCTACTTATTTTTATTCAAGTCTTTAAATTCCTTAATAGTAAATTAGCAAATTTCCTTACTCTGTTTCTTGTGTGTTTCAGAAACCTTCCTTCCCCTTAAAGGTAACAGATGCACATTTACACACTCATTCAGACACACACATACACACCCACAACTAAGAAAGATCGAGAGTATCAGTAACAAATCTGGATAATTTTAAAAAAATCTTCATGCTGATGGTTCATCTGTTTCCACGATCTGAAGTGAGATGTGATCCAAGCAACTTGCTGACCAGGTGGCCAGTTTAATGGACTGGTAATAGTTTTAACTACCTCTTTAGTTTGAAAGACATAGGAGTGATGCTGGTGTTAAGCCCCTCAGAGGCATAGACCCAAATGGGCTAGTTATCTCAGGGAGAAAAAGGAAATTAGTTCATAAACTTAGAAAGCCAAGCTGTCTGATGGAGTGGAAAACAGAGCACACTGGAGGTACAGACTTGAAAATAATTTTCCTTTCTGCCCCTCCTTAGTTTTGGGACTTTGGGTAAGTTATTTACACTCTCTGAACTTTCATTCCTCTACTTGCAAAGTTAAGAAAATAATGCCTACTTCACGGCACTGTGGTGAGGATAAAATGAAATTATGTTTATGGAAAGCAGCTTGTGTGCTATAAATTGCTAGATAGATATTATTCTAACGGCTAAAACTCCAAACCTCTGTCAGGTTGTAATCTGAAAAGTGATAACAACTTTCTGTTTATACTATAAAAACAGATGTGAATGAATGACTTTCCACTGTAAACAAAAGAGATCCACATTGGTCATCTAAAAACCTCCCTGCCATCTCCACCCCAGTAAGGCCTGCTGAAAACTAGAATACTGGCTGGTGAAAGGTTACCAAAACTCCTTCTCAGGAGAACTTTCTTTGCATGAGATCATCCCCCTCTTAAGGGGGTAAAGAAGAGCTGAACCATCTCTTTGGAAACAAGATAGACAAAGTGAGAATTTCCAGGTCAAAGGCATATTCGAAATACCACTGGTCTCATCCATTTGACACTAATAACTATGCTGACCATAAGAGTAACAACTTCCAGCTATCAAGAACTTCCTACTTTGAACATCTCGATTAGAAAGACTTTATGCATTTATCTGGGCTTCCCAGGTGGCGCTAGTGGTAAAGAATCCACCTGCAAAGGACATAAGAGACATGAGTTCAATCCCTGGGTTGGGAGGATCCCTTGGAGGGGGGCATGCAACCCACTCCAGTATTCTTGCCCAGAGAATTCCATGGACAGAGGAGCCTGGTGGACTGTAATCCTAGGGTCACACAGTCGGACATGCCTGAAGTGACTAACCATGCATGCATTCATATATCTGAATTTCTCACAATCCCCTTATGTGTGCAAGGCAGGAATTTTTTTTTTCTGTTCTACCCATGAGAAAACTGAAGCTCCAGTAATCCTACAGAATGCATCAGAAGTGACACCTCTAGTAGCAGAGTTACAAATTGAGCCCAAATGTATCTGACTACAAAATTTGTTCTCCATTAAGCCAAACTATTTGTCCCTGTGTAACCAAGTATCACAAACGGAGGAGCTTAAAGCAATGCACATTATCTCCCAGTTTCCATGGGTCAGGATCCTGGACGTAGCTTAGCTCGATCCTCTGTTCAGGGTCTCACTAAGCTGCATGCAAGATATTGACCGAGGAGTGCTCTCATCCACAAGGTTGACTAGTGAACTCCATCAAAGCAGCAAGGAGCTCCTCTCACTTTAGGTAGTGTCCAGTCCCTGTTTTAAGGGATCTTGCCTGATTAAGTCATGCCCACTCGGACTAATCTTTCTTTGGATTAACTCAAAATCAACTGAATAGGATCTTAATTAAGTCTGCTATACTCTCTTGGGTAGGAACAACTCACAAGTTCACCCATTCTCGAGGAAAGAAGATTATACAGGGCATGAACATCATGGGACAAGGATCCTAGGGCCATCTTAGAATTCTGCTTACCACACTACCTCCCTTGAGCTGTGGTTATAGGAGACACAGTCAAAAGAACACAGAAAGAGAACAGCTTGTTCTGCTCTGTCTTAGTATTTTCCTGTGGTGTCATAGATAGCCCCATGCTAGACCACTAGAAGCAGAAAATTGCCTCTGGTGTATATTCTAAATTCTAGATCTGCAAAAACAGATGTTCTAGACCTTGGCTACATGCTAGAATCATCTAGGGAGATTTTGCAACAAAAAATTCTCTCCCAGAGATCTTGATTTAATTGGTCTTGAGTAGGACCTAGGCATTTGTTTTTATCCTTGTTTGGGGGTGGGGGTGAGGGCGAGGGTTTTTTGCTTATTTCTTTTCTTTAAGCTTTTTGTTTATTATTTATTTTGACATTTGAATCTTTAATCCATTAAGAATTAATTTGGTATGTGTTTTCTGGTGAGAAGCTATTTTTTTCCAGCTTGTCAACTGTTCTAGAATTAGTTTTAAATAATATATCCTTTTCTTAATAACTAGTAATGCACGTTTATCTTATGTTATAATTTTATAACTATAACAAGAAGGATTTACTACTGTTCTTTTTTCCCCCTTTCATTTCAACTTCTCAGAATTCTCTAGTGTGATGTCAAGTTAAAATTGCCGGTCAGAAGAAAGTAGCAATATATATTCAAAGACCTGAAAGGAAAAAGGCTGCAGCATAAGATACCCAGCAAGATTATTGCTTAGAATAGAAGGAGGGATAAAGAATTTCTCAGACAGGCAAAAGCTAAAAGAATAGAGAAATACCAACCCCATCTTAAGAGAAATATTGAAAGGTATTCTCTAAACAGAAAAGAAATAAGAATCTTCAGGAAAGAAAAAATAACAACTGCAAAATAAATCACTTAAATAAGCCATTGCACAGATGTTTTTTAAATTTTAAAAATCTTATGAAAGTGATTATAACTACAATGAACAAAAAAAGGACAAATATGAAAATGTAAAAGAGGATATCAAAATCACAAAATGAGGGGTAGGGGAGTAAGACAGTGTAGTTTGTTTCTTGGTTTTTTTTTTTTCAAATGTGTTTGAGCTTTATGACTACCAGTCTAAAGCAAATAGATACAGTAATGGGTTAACATATTTGAAAAACAGGGTAACCACAAATTAAAAACATACAATAGATTCACAAACACCAAAAGAAGAGAACACAGTATAATACAAGAAAGTATTATACACAGTATAATAAAAGAAAGGCATCGAACCACAAAAGGAAAAACAAAAAGGAACAGAGTAGAAAAGCAAAATCAACCAGATAACAAAGTTTAAAATGGCAACAAATACATATATATCAATAATTATCATAAATGTCAATGGACTAAATGCAGCAATCAAAAGACACAGAGTGTCAGATTGGATTTTTTTTAAAAAGTCTACAATATGCTGCGTATGGAGATCAACCCTGGGATTTCTTTGGAAGGAATGATGCTGAAACTGAAGCTCCAGTACTTCGGCCACCTTATGCGAAGAGTTGACTCATTGGAAAAGACCCTGATGCTGGGAGGGATTGGGGGCAGGAGGAGAAGGGGACGACCGAGGATCAGATGGCTGGATGGCATCACGGACTCAATGGACGTGAGTCTGGGTGAACTCCGGGAGTTGGTGATGGACAGGGAAGCCTGGCGCACTGCGATTCATGGGGTCACAAAGAGTCGGACACTACTGAGCAACTGAACTGAACTGAACTGAACTGAAGAAGCACACTTTAGGGCTAAGGATATACATAGATTGAAAGTGAGAGGATGGAAACATATATTTAATGCAAACAGAAATGACAAGAAAGCAGGGATAGCAATACTCATGGCAGATAAAATAGACTTTAAAACAAAAGCAGTAAAGAAGGATACTATGCAATGATAATGGAGAAGACAATGGCACCCCACTCCAGTACTCTTGCCTGGAAAATCCCATGGACAGAGGAGCCTGGTAGGCTGCAGTCCAAGGGATCGCTAAGAGTCGGATATGACTGAGCAACTTCCCTTTCACTTTTCACTTTCATGCATTGGAGAAGGAAATGGCAACCCATTCCAGTGTTCTTGCCTGGAGAATCCCAGGGACGGGGAGCCTGATGGGCTGCCGTCTATGGGGTCACACAGAGTCGGACACAACTGAAGTGACTTAGTATAGTATACAGTGATAAAAAGATCAATACAAGAAGAGGATATTACCCTCATTAACATATATGCATGCAATGTAGGAGCACTTAAATACATAAAACATTTATTACTAGACATAAAGGGAGAAATTGAAGTGAACAAAATAACAGTAGGAGAATTTACCACCCTACTGACATCAATGGACAGATCTTCCAGACAGGAAATCAATAAGGTAACAGAGATCCTAACTGAAACAGTAGAACTGTTAGATTTAATTGTGCTTTCAGGATATTATGTCCAAAAAAACCGTAATGCACATTCTTTTCAAGTTCACATGGAATATTCTCTAGAATAGATCACCTACTATGACACAAAACAAGCCTTAACAAATTTTAGGAGGATAAGAATTATTTCAAACATCTTTTCTGGCCACAACAGCATGAAACTAGAAAAGAATACCTGGTCATTAACAGTGATCCACAAGGCATGCTGTAGATGACAATATATGTAAATGTGAGAAGAAAACCTTTAAACATCAATAGAAATGTATTTTTTAATTTAAAAATATAGACAAAGAAGACTTTGACTTCTAGTTTCTGATCTAACATGTAAAGACCTGAATGTCACTACCATTTTCACAATAAGAAAAATCAGAACAAACCAAAAATCAACAAATTTTCTTAAACCTATCAGAGAATTGAAGTCACAGAGTAAATTACTGCCTCAATCTGGAGAGACAAGTGGATACAGAGAATCGCAGAGGTGCCAATGCTTAGAAACAGAAGCCTACAGTTGGAGCCATCAAGCAGGATAAATATATATAAAAAAGAACATCACATTCAAACTGGAAAATCAAAGACACAAAGGAAATCTTGAAAGAAGCCAGAGAGGAAAACACACAAAATGAAACACCTTACCTACAGAGGAATATGAGTAAAAGTTACTTGGACTTCTCTGAACAAACAGTTCAAGCACAAAGAGAATTAGTGGAATAAAATGTTGAAAGAAAAAAATCACCAATCTCAAATTCTGTATCCAGCAAAATTATACTTCAAAAGAAAGGAGAAATAAAGACTAGACTTTCTTAGACAAATAAAAATGGAGGGAATTTGTTACCAAGACCTGCTTCACAAGGAATGTAAAAAGTTCTACAGCGAGAAGGAAAACTGTATAGGTCAGAAACTCACATGTATCTGAAAGGAAGGAAGAAGTATTAGAGAAGAAATAAATGAAGACAAAATAAAATCTTTTATTTTTAGATCTTAATTGATCCAACAAATAGCAACATGTTCGAAATAGTCATACCAATAAAACACTCAGTAATTATAGCTTATGCATAATTGAAATAAATGACAGCCATGTTTTAATGGATGGAAGGAAGAAGTGGAAATATTCTGTCATTATCAAGTAAGTCCTTACCCTACCCATGATGTGGAATAATGTCCTTTGAAATTTTTTAGCTGTAAATATATATCACAAATTCTAGGGCAATCACTAAAAAAAGAAGTTTTAAAAATGACACTAAGAGAAGAGAGAAAATTTGAATCATACAAAAAGCTCAGTTAAAATCAAAAAAGGCAGAAAAAGTAAAAAAGAAACAGAAAAGGATAAAAGGAAAACAGTTATAAATAAGTAGATATTAACTATATCAATAATCACATTAAATATAACTAGTCTAAATATACCATGTAAAAGACAGAAGCTGTCAAAGTTGAATTAAAAAACAAGACTCAAATATGCATTGCTTATAGGAAGACTTACTGATGTTTAATATAGATGAAAAACATGCATATAATTCAAATATATAAATATTAAAGGTATATATATACTCAATCTTTTTTACAGATGGAACTGAGCAATCCAAAATGTTTGAATGGTACTAATCTACAGTAGAAGCACTTCTGAAATCTTAATGTGACTGGAAATCACCTGGGGACTTGATTACAATACAGATTCTGGATTAGTGAATCTAGAATGGGGCTGATATTTTATATTTAAGAGAAAAACCAAGGGTACCAAAACAGGCATTCCTCAGGCCTCACTGAGGGCAGCAAGGGTATAAAGAACATATTCTAAACCCTATAACTGTGTTTGGGTTGCCCATAGGAAAGAAACCAAAGACCTGCATTATTGAGGGGTTACTCCCCTCCTTGCAATGACAATGAATGCATGTGTACTAGAGTACATATTTTTTTAAAGATCTATTGGGACAAAAAAAAGCAATAATGGATCTAAATGGTAAGATTAAAAGAGTGAAAGAAAGAAAGAAAGGAGAAAGGAAAAAGAATACAAGGACAGAAAAAGGAGAAGAGAATTAGAAATGGAGAAAGGGTAAAGGGGCTAATTTTAGTAAGAAAACATTTTGGCTCTGGGGTCATGAATCAGAAAAAGTTATCCAGAAATTAAAGAAACTTATGCAGACAAATGATCAGGGTCTCACATTAGAAGCTTCCCACCTGGCTTAGTCGGTAAAGCATCTGCCAGCAATGAGGGAGGCCTGGGTTCAATTCCTGGGTGGGAAAGTTCCCCTGGAGAAGGGAATAGCAACCCACTCCAGTATTCTTGCCTGGAGAATTCCATGGACAGAAGAGCCTGGCAGGCTACAGTTCATGGGCTTGCAAGAGTCCGACTTAGCACTATCTTTCTTTCTTTCACATTAAAATTTGCTCAGATCATGTTAAAACTTATGATTACATGATGATGAATATTTTGAAATATGGGTCTCCAGAGCAGTTTATCATTTTACACTTTCCATTTTTATGGCTATTAAGGAAATCTTGTGATGGGATCTATACAATGCAGATGTGGTAGAGGATCAGGTCATATCAACATCCTTAATTCTTGGACTGCAAGGAGATCCAACCAATCCATCCTAAAGGAGATCAGTCCTGAATATTCATTGGAAGGACTGATGCTGAAGCTGAAACTCCAATACTTTGGCCACCTGATGCAAAGAACTGACTTATTGGAAAAGACCCTGATGATGGGAAAGATTGAAGGCAGGAGGAGAAGGGGATGACAGAGGATGGATGGTTGGATGGCATCACTGACTCAATGGACATGAGTTTGAATAAACTCCGGGAGTTGGTGATGGACAGGGAGGCCTGGCGTGCTGCAGTCCATGGGGTCACCAAGAGTTGGACATGACTGAGTGACTGAACTGAACTGAATTCTTAGAAGAGTATTTCAGAGAACAAAACTGGATGATCTCATGATAACATGAATCCATACTAAGCAAGTTGGTTCAAGATCAACCTATATGGAGGGAAAGAAAGGGATATAGGCCATGATGCTGTGACATCTTCCTGACCAAAGCAAATGCTGAAGAGTATTTGAAGAGTACTTTTACAAGTAAATAAGTAAAAGGAGTAAGTAAGTAAAAGGACAAATAAATTATTGTGAGAACAGAGAATAAATTTACCAATTTGGAAAGGATCGTAGCATTTACTTCAACTACTTCCATTCTTCTTATATACCCCTCTGTAGGCTCTACCCTGGTTTCTGTTCTCCCCAATCCTTTCATCTCCTTTCTACTGAAAGTTCTAAATTCACATGTCCTCCCAACTTCAAAAATCCAAAAATAATGCCCAGCACTTCCAACTGACTTTTTAGCAGCATCTAACTTTGGTGTCACTAAATCAATCAACCAATCAATCAATCAAAATAAATAGGCTTTGAGGTGAAGGGGTGTGGTCTACATACTCTGGGTCTCCTCCCACATCCCTAACAACAGTTCAGTCTCCTCCCCTTCATCTCTTCTTTCAATCAACTACTGAAATGTCTAAATGCATCTCTCTTAAAATATGGTACCCAGAGGTCAATGGTATAGTGACTACGCTATAACCCGTGTGAGGTCTGAACAAGGGCAAGTATAGTGGCAATAATCATTATCACTCTGGTTGACACTCTAAGAAAGAAAGAATTTAAATGCAAGGAGAACTAGAGAGAAAAGTGTCAGAGTTTTGCTTCACACATTCAAAATTCTGTACAAAAAAAATTTATCTAAACCCCCTTTCCCCAAGTCAAGCCCATCTAAGTACAAAATCTTAAATTATAATATGTTATAGAGATAAGTATCTTTATACATTTTTAAACAAACTGCTTTTTGAAAAGAAAACTAGCTACATGGGGAAAATGATGCATGAATTATTGATGGCAAAACATCCTATAATTTCTTGGCAACTTCTACCAATAAATTACTACCCACAGAAAAAGCAAAAACTAAAGTCATTACTTACTTCCTAGGTATCTTGCATAGTTCGTTAGATTAAGTGGGTGGAATGTCAGTGAGGCTGGAGAGTGTGGTAGGTGATGGCTACAATAAGCATTTGGCCCCTGTGACATCTGTCTCTGTATTGACTCAGATATTTGGCCTTGAGCAAACTAAATCCCTTCTTGGCTTCCTCTCTTCATCTGTAAAATGAGCCTGTTGGATTCCGTGATCTCTAAGCTCTGTTTTACGTACGTGATCAGCCTGGCCATAATTTCCCTTCCCGAAACATCCCATGGCCTTTATGATCACCTTTGTCTCCTCAGTCTTACCTTTCGAGATTCCATTTGCCTTCCTACCAGGACCCGCTCTCTCTGGATCTAGCTTTTTCATTTCATTTTTCTTCCTGGAACCAGTCTATGGCTTGCATATAAGTTCTCCTCACCTACAATGCACCTACTTGAAAGGAGAAAGAAACTGCATTAACAACTGGCATTGTCACATGAAAAGACACGTAAAATACAAATCGTCTATAACTGGGCGTGAGATCAGTCCTGTGCTGCTGACTCCTCTGGATTCCTCGGGAAAGTCATGAATGCAGTCTGGGAGATCTGTCCCTGAGGGCAGTGGCCTGTCACCAGGCCTCTCAGGAGAGTACAGGACCTGCTGTGCTAACTTGGCTCCACCTCCGCTTTAAAAATAGATTCTGTCCTATTTGTGGGCTCCTTTCCTTCCACGCTGCCTGGGCAACTTCAGCTTATCTTCCCCATCCTTTCAGCTGCCTAAGAAAGTGGAGAAACTTGTTTTTCCTGATGTTCTTTGGGGCCCCTTGACCTTGCCTTTGATTCATTCTCTGGACCCCTTAGAGGAGAGGTCAGAATTATCTTGCTTCTCACTTAAGTGCTCAGTTTCCAGTTTTCTTCTCTATTGACTGAAGGCCTGCAGGTCAAGCCTAAGGAGTGGTATGGAGAGGAATGTGGATCCTCCGTCCCTAAGGGCAGGCCATTGCCCTGTCCCGCTAAACTTCACCGCCCAGCCATAGACACCCAGACAGAGAGAACCAGAGAGAACCCCCAGACAGAAGGATGCTTGCAATTTATTCCACCTGTTTCTCTCCACCTCTATCAACTCTAACCCGTTTATGAAACTCTCTGGAGAGGAGATTCTCATCACCTCCTCCAATTATCTATTTTTGCCCTCAATACAGGAAATTCATATGTTTATCTGCCAAGATTTACCCAAGTAACCCTTTTCTGAGAATAAACAGAATTTTAAAAGTGCTGCTTTATGGAGAAAAAAGAGGAGGAGGGGTTCCTTTCATTTTGAAGCTGATAATGAAGGAAGCCAAAGGTAATGTTCAGCTGTTTATCCAAAACTTATTCACATCTTTCTGACATTTAGATTAGCATGGAAATCTGTCTCTGAAAAGTTCAAAAACAATCTGCTTTGAGATAAACCCTTCCTGTTTTCAATAAATGATTCTTATGGCTTTAAGAAGGGCAGTCCCACCATCCTTCTCACACCAAATTTCTCTCTTATATTCCGAGACCTCAAGAAGCTGAGCTGGTGCAGGTAAGCCACTGGAGTTTGTGCAGTAGATATTCTGAGAGTTCTGTCAGGCACAGACCAGACTCCCAACTCACAGACTCCCAACTCACATTTGCTGCTTGGGCAGTGGTTATACCCTTAGAGCAAGGGTTCTCAAGCAGGGATGATCCTGTCCCCCAGCACACATGTGGGAATGTCTGGATGTATTTTTGGTTATTCCAAGTGGTGTGGAGGGTATTACTACTAGAATCCAGTGGATCAAGACTTTGTGGTTGTTCAGTCACTCAGTCACATCCGACTCTTTGCAACCCCATGGACTGCAGCAGGTCAGGCTTCCTGTCCTTAACCATCTCCTGCTCAAACTCATGCCTATTGAGTCGGTGATGCCATCCAACCATCTCATCCTCTGTTGTCTCCTTCTCTTCCTGCCCTCAATCTTTCCCAGTAGCAGGGTCTTTTCCAATAATTCAGCACTTCTCATCAGGTGGCCAAAGTATTGGACCTTCGGCTTTAGCATCAGTCATTTCAATGAATATTCAGGACTGATTTCCTTTAGGATTGACTAGTTTGATCTCCATGCTATCGAAGGGACTCTCAAGAGTCCTCTCCAACACCACAGTTCAAAAGCATCAATTCTTCAGTTCTCAGCCTTCTTTATGGTCCAACTAAAACAATAGAATGGGAAAGACTAGAGATCTCTTCAAGAAAAGTAGAGATAACAAGGGAACATTTCATGCAAAACTGGGCTCAATAAAGGACCTAACAGAAGCAGAAGATATTAAGAAGAGATGGCAAGAATACACAGAAGAACTGTACAAAAAAGATGTTCATGACCCAGAAAATCACAATGGCATGATCACTCACCTAGAGCCAGACATCCTGGAGTGCAAACTCAAGTGGGCCTTAGCAAGCATCACTATGAACAAAGCTAGTGGCTGCTGCTGCTAGTGGAGGTGATGGGATTCCAGTTGAGATATTTCAAATCCAAAAAGACTGAAAGTGCTGCACTCAGTATGCCAAGAAATTTGGAAAACTCAGCAGTGGCCACAAGACTGGAAAAGGTCAGTTTTCATTCCAATCTCAAAGAAAGGCAATGCCAAAGAATGTTCAAACTACCACACAATTGCACTCACATGCTAGTAAAGTAATGCTCAAAATTCTCCAAGCCAGGCTTCAGCAATATGTGAACCATGAACTTCCAGATATTCAAATTGGTTTTAGAAAAGGCAGAGGAACCAGAGATCAAATTGCCAACATCCGCTGCATCATCGAAAAAGTAAGAGAATTCCAGAAAAACTCTCTTTATTGACTATGCCAAAGACTTTGACTGTGTGGATCACAATAAACTGTGGACAATTTGAAAGAGATGGGAATACCAGACCGCTTGATCTGCCTCTTGAGAAATCTATATGCAGGTCAGGAAGCAACAATTAGAACTGGACATGGAACAACAGACTGGTTCCAAATAGGAAAAGGAGTACGTCAAGGCTGTATATTGTCACCCTGCTTATCCAACTTACATGCAGAGTACATCATGAGAAATGCTGGACTGGATGAAGCACAAGATGGAATCAAGATTGCTAGGAGAAATATCAATAACCTCAGATATGCAGATGACACCACCCTTATGGCAGAAAGTGAAGAGGAACTAAAGAGCCTCTTGATGAAAGTGAAAGAGGAGAGTGAAAAAGTTGGCTTAAAACTCAGCATTCAGAAAACTAAGATCATAGCATCTGGTCCCATCACTTCATGGGAAATAGATGGGGAAACAGTGGAAACAGTGGCTGACTTTAGTTTTTTGGGCTCCAAAATCACTGCAGATGGTGACTGAAACCATGAAATTAAAAGACGCTTACTTCTTAGAAGGAAAGCTATGACCAAACAAGACGGCATATTAAAAAGCAGAGATATTACTTTGCCAACAAAGGTCTGTCTTGTCAAGGCTATGATTTTTCCAATAGTCTTGTATGGATGTGAGAGTTGGACTTTAAAGAAAGCTGAGCACCAAAGAATTGATGGTTTTGAACTGTGGTGTTGGAGAAGATTCTTGAGAGTCCCTTGGACTGCAAGGAGATCCAACCAGTCCATCCTAAAGGAGATCAGTCCTGGGTGTTCATTGGTAGGACTGATGCTAAAGCTGAAACTCCAATACTTTGGCCACCTGATGTGAAGAGCTGACTCATTTGAAAAGACCCTGATGCAGGGAAAGATTGAAGGCAGGAGGAGAAGGGGATGACAAAGGATGAGATGGCTGGATCACATCACTGACTCAATGGACTTGAGTTTGAATAAACTCCAGGAGTTGGTGATGGACAGGGAGGCCTGTTGTGTTGCAGTCCATGGGGTTGCAAACAGTCAGACACAACTGAACGATTGAACTAACTGAACTCAGATCCATACATGACTGCTGGAAAAACCATATCTTTGACTACAAAGTAATCAAACTACCTTTTTGACTACCTTTGTCAGCAAAGTAATGTCTTGCTTTTTCATGTGCTGTCTAGATTTGTCATAGCTTTTCTTCCAAATAGCAAGCATCTTTTAACTGGAGAAGGGAAAGTCTGCCCACTCCAGTGTTCTGGCCTGGAGAACTCCATGGACTGTACTAAATTCCATGGGATCTCAAAGAGTCGGATATAACTGAGCAACTTTCACTTTCACTTTAATTTCATGGCTGCAATTACTGTCTGCAGTGATTTTGGAGCCCAAGAAAATAAAGTCTGTCACTGTTTCCATTTTTTCCTCATCTATTTGCTATGAAATGATGGGACCGGATGCGATGATTTTAGTTTTCTGAACAATGAGTTTTAAACCAGCTTTTTCACTCTCCCTTTTCACCTCCAACAAAAAGCTCTTTAGTTCCTCTTTGACTTTTGCCATAAGTGTGGTGTCATCTGCATATCTGAAGTTATTGATATTTCTCCTGGCAATCTTGATTCCAGCTTGTGCTTCATCCAGCCTGGCATTTTGCATGATGTACTCTGCATGTACATTAAATAAGCAGGGTGACACTATACAGCCTTGACGTACTGCTTTCCCAATTTGGAACCAGTCTGTTGTTCTATGTCCAGTTCTAACTGTTGTTTCTTGACCTGTACACAGATTTCTCAGGAGGCAGGTAAGGTAGTCTGGTATTCCATCTCTTTCAGAATTTTCCAGTTTGTTGTGATCCACACAGTCAAAGGTTTTAGCATAGTCAATGAAGCTGTAGTAGATGCTTTTTCTGGAATTCTCTTGCTTTCCCTGCGATACAAAGGATGTTGGCAATTTGATCTCTGGTTCATCTGCCATTTCTAAATCCAGCTTGTACATCTGGAAATTCTCCATTCACATACTATCAAAGCCTTGCTTGGAGAATTTTGAGCATTACTTTGCTAGCATGTGAAATGAATGCCATTGTGAGTAGTTTGAACATTCTTTGGCATTGCTTTTCTTAGGATTGAAATGAAAACTGACCTTTTCCAGTCTTGTGGCCACTGCTGAGTTTTCCAAATTTGCTGGCAGAACTTTCACAGCATCATCTTTTAGGATTTGAAATAGCTCATCTGGCATTCCTTCACCTCCATTAGTTTTGTCTGTAGTGATGCTTGCTAAGGCCCACTTGACTTTTCACTCCAAGATGTCTGGCCCTAGGTGAGTGATCACACCATCGTGGTTATTCAGGTCATTAAGATTTTTTTTTGTATACTTCTGTGTATTCTTGCCATCTTTTCTTAACATCTGCTTCTGTTAGGTCCATACTGTTTCTGTTGTTTATTGTGTCCATCTTTGCATGAAATGTTCCCTTGGTGTCTCTAATTTTCTTGAAGAGATATCTGGTGGTGGTGGTTTAACCGCTACATTGTGTCCGACTCTTGTGATCTCATGAACTGTAGCCTGCCGGGCTCCTCTGTCCATAGGATTCTCCAGCCAAGAATACTGGAGTATCTTTTCCTATTCCAGAGTATCTTCCCAACCTAGGAATTGAACCTGGGCCTCCACCATTGCAGGCAGATTCTTTACCGACTGAGTTACGAGGGAAGCCCTCTAGTCTATCCCATTCTATTGTTTTCCTCTATTTCTTTTTTTTTAATATAAATTTATTTATTTTAATTGGAGGTTAACTACTTTACAATATTGGATTGGTTTTGCCATACATCAACATGAATCTGCCACAGGTATACACGTGTTCCCCATTCTGAACCCCCCTCCCTCCTCCCTCCCCGTACCATCTCTCTGGGTCGTCTCAGTGTCTCTGCATTCAGATAGGTATATCTTTCCTTTTCTCCTTTGCCTTTAGCTTCTCTTTTTTCTGTATTTATAAGGCCTCCTCAGACAACAATTTTGCCTTTTTGCATTTCTTTTTCTTGGGAATGGTTTTGATCTCTGCCTCCTGTACAGTGTTACGAACCTCTATGCATATTCAGGCATTCTGTCTATCAGATTAATCCCTTGAATCTATTTGTCACTTCCACTGTATAATCATAAGGGATTTGATTTAGATCATACCTGAATAGCCTAGTGGTTTTCCCTACTTTCTTCAATTTAAGTCTGAATTTGGCAATAAGTTCATGATCTGAGCCACAGTCCGCTCTCAGTCTTGTTTTTGCTGACAATATGGAGGTTCTCCATCTCTGGCTGCAAAAAATACAATCAGTTTGATTTCAGTGTTGACCATCTGGTGATGTCCATGTGTAGAGTCATCTCTTGTTTTGTTGGAAGAGGGTGTTTTCTATGACCAGTGTATTCTCTTGGCAAAACTCTCTTAGCTTATGCCATGCTTCATTCTATACTCCAAGGCCAAACTTGCCTGTTACTCCAGGTATCTCTTGACTTCCTACTTTTGCATTCCAGTCCCCTGGGATGAAAAGGACATCTTTTTGTTTGTTTGTTTTAGTTCTAGAAGGTCTTGTAGGTCTTCATAGAACCGTTCGATTTCAGCTTCTTCAGCATTACTGGTCAGGGCATAGACTTGGATTACTGTGATAGTGATTGCTTTGCCTTGTAAATGAACCAAGATCATTCTATTGTTTTTGAGACTGTACCCAAGTACTGCATTTAGGACTCTTGAATTGACTCTGTGGCCTATTCCATTTCTTCTCAGGGATTCTTGCCCACTGTAGTAGATATAATGGTCATCTGAATTAAATTCTCCCATTCCTGTCCATTTTAGTTCACTGACTCCTAAAATGTTGATATTCACTCTTGCCATCTCCTGTTTGACCACTTCCAATTTGCCTTGATTCATGGACCTAACATTCCAGGTTCCTTTGCAATATTGTTGTTTATAGCATCAGACTTTACTTCCACCACCAGACACATCTAAAACTGGGCATTGTTTCTGCCTTGGCTCAGCCTTTTCATTCCTTCTGGAGCCATATCCCTGCTCTTCTTCAGTAGCATATTGGGCATGTGCCATCCTGGGGAGTTCCTCTTTCAGTATCCTATCATTTTGCCTTTTCATACTTTCATGGGGTTCTCAAGGCAAGAATGCTGAAGTGGTTTGCCATTCCCTTCTCCAGTGGACCACGTTTTGTCAGAACTTTCCAATATGACCCATCCATTTTGTTTTAAGCCTAGGGATGCTGGTAAACATACTACCATGCACAGAGCAACTCTCACACCAAAAAATCATCCAAATAAAAATGTCAGTTTGTGCCAGTCTTGAGAAATACTGCCTTTAGTGTCACCAGTTCAGGAAAACAGTCATTTCTGATATGTATTTTCAGACCCATCCTCTCCCAACTCAAATTCTGCACCAATTCTTTCTTTCATATATTCATTCATTATGCGCACGCACACACACACACACATATATATATACTGAGCCCGCTCCAGTACTCTTGCCTGGAAAATCCCATGGACGGAGGAGCCTGGTAGGCTGCAGTCCATGGGGTCGCTAAGAGTCGGACATGACTGAGCGACTTCACTTTCACTTTTCACTCTCATGCACTGGAGAAGGAAATGGCAACCGACTCCAGTGTTCTTGCCTGGAGAATCCCAGGGATGGGGGAGCCTGGTGGGCTGCCGTCTATGGGGTCACACAGAGTCGGACACGACTGAAGTGACTTAACAGTAACAGTAACAGTATTTTAATATGCCAAAATCCTTGCAAGTGTCAAATAAAAATGGCAAGCAAGAATAGCCTCCATCCCTGTCCCGAAAGAAGATACCATTTTGCAGGGAAAGGTCAACATAGACAGTTCAGTTCAGTTCAGTCGCTCAGTCGTGTCTGACTCTTTGCGACCCCATGAATCGCAGTACGCCAGGCCTCCCTGTCCATCACCAACTCCCGGAGTTCACCCAGACTCATGTCCATTGAGTCCGTGATGCCATCCAGCCATCTCATCCTCGGTCATCCCCTTCTCCTCCTACCCCCAATCCCTCCCAGCGTCAGGGTCTTTTCCAATGAGTCAACTCTTCCCATAAGGTGCCCAAAGTACTAGAGCTTCAGCTTTAGCATCATTCCTTCCAAAGAAATCCCAGGGTGATCTCCTTCAGAATGGACTGGTTGGATCTCCTTGCAGTCCAAGGGACTCTCAAGAGTCTTCTCCAACATCACAGTATGTACCCACAGTATCTTACTGTAGCACAGACACTGCTCTAGGCACTTTATGAACTTACTTAGCTCTCACAACAGTGCTATGAAAGAGATACCATCATCATTTCTGCTTTATCAGCAAGATAACGGAGTCCTGCATAAAAAGGTTAAATGATTGATACAAGATCACACAGATAAAAGATGGAAGCAGGATTCAAATTCAGGACGTTAAGCTCAAGGGTCCATCTGTGCTTTTTTTTTTTAATCCCTAAATCATGTTACTTATTTTTATCAATAAAGATATCCATTAACTGACCAGTAACTGGTGTCTCAAAAATTCAGCAATGACAAGATAAGTAGCCAGACTCTAGCTGTAATATTCTTCATTTATTTAACGACTCCCTTTTAGTTTGTTTTATGAGACTGATAACATAAAATGGCTTGAATGTGAAAGTTTTAGAACATTAGAAGCTTGATGGAGAAATCTGTAAACAGAAAGAAGTAAAGATATGAAGATCTTGCAAGGGACGCCTCTGGTATTTACTTTTTTTGGTTTTTGTTTTATTTTTTTCTATTCTTTTTCAAATTATTTTGTTATTTAGCTTATTACAGAATATTGAGCAGAGTTTCCTGTACTATACAGTAGGTCCTTTTTGGTTATCTATTTTAAATATAGCAGTGCGTACATGTCAATCCCTATGTCCATCTGAGCTTTTAACCAGCATAATGTGCTATGTCTCATATAAAGACACACAACTGCAATTATAACAAATGATTAAAAAGGAGAGGAAGACAAATCTTAGAGTACCTCTTATAAACTCAGCTGTCACCTAGACAGGGGATCTTGAGGAAATGGCACTTGGCTAAAATCTGAAGAGTTAAACAGAGAACAAGGTGGAAGAAGTGCATTCCAGGCAAAGGGACAGCATGCATATTAGTTTCCTATGGCTTCTGTAACAGATCACTGCAACACAGTGGCTTAAAACAACACATTTTTATTATCATATACTTCTGTAATTTAGAAGAGAGACACAAATCCCACTGAGCACAAATCAAAGTGTCAGCAGGGCTGCGATTCTTTCTGAAGGCTCCTTGACTCATCTAGCTTCTGGAAGCTCCCTAGATTCTCCAGTGTGTGGCTTCCTTCAGTCTTCAAAGTCTGCTAGGATGGGTTGAGTCCTTCTCCTACCAAGTCACTCCAACCTTCTTCCAGCCCTCTCTTCCACATTTGAGGACTCTTAAGATTATATTGGGCCCATGCAGATAATCCACGATGACCTCCCTATGTTGAGATCAGCTCATTAACTATCTTCATTCCATCTAGAAGTTTACTTCCCCTTTCTGCCATGGAGTATGACACCTTCACAGATTCTGGGAATTAATAGACGTGCATTTTTGGGGAGTCATTATTCTGCCTACAGCATATGCTAAAGCTCTGCAGAAGAAGAAAGGCAAGCACAGGGCTGAAGAAAGTCCAAGTGGTTGAAACAGAGCAAATGAAGACAGGGGACAAGGCTCAAGGGTCAGACATGGTGTTCCTTGTGAGACAGGCTGGGACCTAAGGCCTGAGACACTTTTCTGCAGTGACTGCCCCTGGACAAAGGTCTCCCTTGAGCACCAAAATACAAAGAAACTAAAAAGGACTAAAAATGTCACGCATACATGGTTGGGGCAAATTATGGACAACAAAATACAAAAAAGCCCAAAAAGCCCAACTGCCACTTCTGAAGAGCTGGGAGCAAAAGCAGGGGGTCAGAAGAAATAGCAAAGTATTGCACATGGCCCCTGCACACAACACAACCAAAGGGGTGAGCAAACCACCAGAGCCACCCCTCTGGCCCAGCCTCTGACAGCCCCCTGCCTTCACCCATATAAGGAACCCGCTTGCCCCCATTCAGGGAGGAGCAAGGGAATATACTGTTTGTTCTCGCTCCCCACTGCTGCAGCAGGGGCCAGAATAAAGCCTTGCCTGGATTTCTTGTCTGGCCTCTGTTAGTTTCTATAGACTAAGGATACCAAGAGCCCTGATGGTTAACGCTTTGAAGCTGTATCAGACATTCGTCATCTTCCTGAGAGCAAGAGGGTTTGCCATCGAGACATGTTACCCAGGGCACTGGTGAAATGGACTGGCGTTTTGAAATGTCAGTCTAGCTGCTGTTTGATGGAGAGAGATTGAGAGAAGGGGCCAGAGGGGGTTAGGTAGACCAGTGAGAGGAAGGACGGTTGTAGGAGGCCAGACGGGACATGGCGGAAGTCCAAACTGGGGCTTAAATCAGAGAGAGGGAAGAGGATTCAAGAGATATTTTGGAGATGAAATTGACAGGAGTTCAGATCGGGGAAGCGGGAAATGGAGAATGAGGGAGGTGGATTAATCAGAGGGGCTCCTGGGCTTCCAGCCTGGGCTGGTGGCAGTGCTGTTCAAAGGGCAGGGAACATGTAGGAGAAGTATGTGTGGGGGGTGAAATTCAGCTTTGGGTGTGTTGAATTCAAAATGTCCAACAAGAAATTATGGATATCCCAGCCAGGATTTGTGGGTCTAGGCAGTTGAATCATGGGTCTAGAGGCAAAATTGGGCTTCCTAGGTGGCGCTAGTGGTAAAGATCCCACCTGCAGCGCAGGAGACCTAAGAGACACGGGTTCAACCCCTGGGTCAGCAAGATCCCCTGGAGAAGGGCATGGCAACCCATTCCAGTATTCTTGCCTGGAGAATCCCACGGACAGAGGAGCCTGGCAGGCTATAGTCCATGGGGTGGCAAAGAGTTGGACACAACTGAAGCAACAGCATGCACACATACAGAGGCAAAATGATGACTGGAATCTTCCAGTTCAGTGTCCTGCTGGCCTCTCAAGACCAGTCTATCTCAACCCAAGGTGGCTGTCTTCCTCCAAACCAACTCCAACACCTGTGTCCTTTCCCTTTGCAGCACCATCATGCAGGGTCAGAGGCCTTATCTGTTTCATCTTGCCAAGACTAGCAAGCCTTAGTAACATGTCTAGCCCTTGTAAGAGGTTAAAAATGTGATAGAAAAAAAAATAACTGAATGAATTAACCAATTACCTCTATGTCTGTCTGTCCACCCATCTCTGTCCCTGTCTCTCCTTCTCTCTGCCTCTCTTTGTGTCTCTATCACTCTGTGTCTCCTGCTTCCCCCACCACACTCCTTTGTCCTGTTACTTTTGAGCAGAAAGTCAGGTCTGTTTAGCTTAGCAAGATCTGAGGTCAAATTCTGTTGTGACCTTAGCACCTGTTGACACAGGACCTTTGACCTTAAAGCTGCAAAGGACTCTGCTTCCTCAGGCAGCTCAGCCAGGCACTCAGAGACAGACTTAACAGAACTGACAACCCATTGCTGGATTTTATTATGTGTTTGGGTATCTAAAATCATAGTCACTTCCTGCAGGAGATAGGCTTCACAAGGCACTGCTATAAATTGCCTTATTTAAATATGAAGTTGTAGTTTTTCAATCAGATAAATATATTCCTTTGTATATGGATTGTGTGAATCCATGTTCTTTGTTCTTGAAGATTTCTAAGACCTAAGCACTCATCTACCGCACAGAATGGATCTTCAGAACAACTGGAGGAGAGGAACAGCAGCTCACAGAGGAATGCCACATAGTGTCAGAGCCTCCCCGAGCTTAAACTTTAATCAATCAGTCAGCAAAACATCCATTAATTCCTCTGTCCATTAGTTCATCACTGTAAGAAAAGAGTTACACAGACACGGTCTTCTAAAATCTCACAATCTGAGACTATTCTGCCTTCTGTTTTTACATAATGCTTGTTAGGCTGTTAAACAAGAAACTGGACAAAAACACAGCTGAATGTTAAAAGGAGTTCTGGAATCCTCTTTAGGTCCAATACTAATTCACCATATAGCAGCAAAAACTGTGACCAAAGAATTTTCCTTTTCTTCAGTCATTAAATAAACTGTATTGAATACCTATTATTTGTCAGACAAGGGAAATACAACAGGGAATGGAAGGAGGAAACCTGTTACAGATCCTTGCTGAGCTTATGTTCTAGAAGGGAAAGTAGTCAATAAGTAAATAAGGAAATAAATAAACAAGAAAATATTAGATCTTGTTGATTACAGGAATGTGAAATGAGGGAAGGGGAACATTAGATTAGACTTGTAGGAAAGGTATGTTGAAGTCATTGGTATTTAAGCTGAAAGTCAAACACGAAAAAAATTTTAAAAACCTAAGATCTAAGGGAAGCATTCCAGGCATTTCTTAAGTAAATGCTCCATAAAGCTGGGACTGAGCCCTATTTAACATTATATTTCCCAGAGTTACCCCCACAGGGTGTTACCCCAATAATCATAGGCACTCATAAATGTGGGCAAAGCATATCTACTATGGTCCCAAATCAGGTGTTTATGAGCTTTAGAATGTGTATAGTTATCTCCAGGAACTGTCCAGCATGTTCTCACCTTGCAAGGCTCCCGGACCCAGTACAATACCCACTACAAGGCTGTGGGCTTATAGACCTCAAGCCTGCAAATTTAGCTGGGGTGGAAATTAAGGGTGGAAATCTTCTCACCTTGACTCTCTTCCTGATGTTTTTCATTTCCCACTTACCCTTTATTGGGCTCAAGTCTTTGCCCAGTTTCCATGTGGAATTAGCCTTGGCACCTTAGGAAAAACATCAAGAAAACCTCTCCCTGAACCTTTAAACCACAGCAGATGCAATGCTTGTGTTAGGGAAGACTTGACAAGGCTGGAGCCTCACGCCCTCCCCACAGGATGCCACATGAGCTGTGTTGGAGGTCAGATTCCTTCAACCTTCCCTTCCAGGACTCCACATTCTCCATCACAGAAAGTTCTTTCTTATGTTCACAGCTACAACCTTGTCCATTTCTGGAGAGTTGATTCTTGCTGCTGAAACCTATAGCTGACTCATCCATAGTCTCGAAACAGTAAAGGAAAGAATTAGTGAACTTGAAGACAGGTCAATGGAAATTAAACAAAGTGAAACACAAACGTGAAATAAGAGTGGAAAACACAACAAAATGAAAGAATAGCATATATAGCATCCAAGAGCTATGAGGCCATAAAACCAGGGGCTGGAAACGTGAAGGTTGTGTAAATTGGACAGATTTTAGGATTTTTAGTTCAACCCATCCCTGCCTATCACCTAGTTAATTCCATAAAACTAATTTCAAATCTACCCAGAAACTTAACCTTTTTCTAAGATATCCTCCTTGAGTAACAAATCATTATATTCTAATGTAGAGCTTGTCTGGCAATAATGAAAATGGTGTTCCCATGGTCTTAGGGACCATTAAAATAGGCTTGCCAGATAAAACACAGAATACCTAGTTCAATCTAAATATCAGATTTTTAGTATAAGGTGAGTCTTGAGCAATTATTTAGGACATATTTAGACTAAAACTGTCATTGTTACCTGAAGTTCACATCAAACTGGGTATCCATATTTTTATTTGTTAAATCTGGCAATTCTACATTAAAAGCTACCATGTAACCCATTCAAAAATATCTCCTTTCTGACCATCCATATTGCCTGTATCTGGTGAAGTTTTGTCACCAGATGGCTTCCCAGGTGGCTCAGTGGTAAAGAATTCACCTGCCAAGCAGGAGGCACAGGTTTGATCCCTGGCTCAGGAAGATCCCCTGGAGGAGAAAATGGCCACCCACTGCAGTATTCTTGCCTAGAAAATCCCATGGACAGAGGAGCCTGGCAGGCTATAGTCCATGGGGTCACGAAGAGTCGGACACAACTTAGCGACTAAACCACAACAATAATAGGAAGTGATGGAAGGAAGCTGTTGTGCAGGGCAGGGGTGCCCAGTCCTTGGGCCAGAGACTGGCACCAGTTGGGGGCTGTTAGGAACTGGGCTGCACAACAGGAGGTGAGCGGTGGGCTAATGAGCAAACCTTCATCTGTATTTATAGCCACTTCCCTCATTCACGTTACTGCCTGAGCTCTGCCTCCTGTCAGATCAGCAGCATTAGATTCTCATAGGAGCTCAAACCCTACGAGCTACTACGAACTGTGTATGCAAAGAACCTAGGCTGCATGCTCCTTATGAGAATCTAATGCCTGATTGTCTGATCTGCATTATGGTAAGTTGTATGATGATGGCATGATATATCACAATATAATCATAATAGAAATAAGTGCTAGTTGCTCAGTCACGTCCAACTCTCTGTGACCCCGTGGACTATAGCCCACTAGGCCCCTCTGTCCCTGGGATTCTCCAGGCAAAACACTGGAGTGGGAAGCCATCCCCTTCTCCAAGGGTTCTTCCTGACCCAGGGATCAAACTCACGTCTCCTGCATTGCAGGCAGATTCTTTACCGTCTGAGCCACCAGGATAAAGTGCACAATAAATGTAATTTGCTTGGATCATCTTGAAACCATCCCCCTCCCGGGTCTGTGGAAAAATTATCTCCCTGGTTCCTGGTGCCAAAAAAAGGTTGGGGACCGCTGGTGTGAGAGACACTGGGTAAGGGAAGAAGGGGCCTCCTGGGGTCTTTGCATGGTTCTTATCCCTTGCTGGCTTTGCAGGACCTACGGCCATCAGACTTGCCCATTTTTCATCTCCCCACTAGTCACATTTCAAATCTTTATTGGTCGATTGCATTTATTTTTGGACTTTGTCAGCGCGGGCACGCCAGGCGCAGTCCGGCCCTGTTATGGAAGCACAGGAGAGCTGGCTTGCTCTGGCTGCGGAGAGGTAACTGCCAAGGGGAACACGGGAGCGGGCAGTGATACGAGACCCTGTCCTCTGAGTCAGCCCTGATGCCAGGCGGGTGAGGTAAGCCTCCGTCGGGGGCACCCTTCACCTGCTGGCTCTTGGCCTCTCTCTGGCGGCCATCAGTTCCCTGCAGGCTGGCTAGGGTGTGAGAAACAAGGCAGATCTGCTTCCTGTGGCTCCTGGCTAGAAAGTAGCGGCCTGGATTCCATACGTCAGTAAGAAGACAGACAGCGAGCTGGTGCAGCCCTGGAACAAGTGTTCCCAAGCTGACTGTCTGGGACCGCTCTAGCCATCACTTGGGACTCCAGGATCCTGGACCCTGTCTTCTGGACTCAGGATTCAGCTGCCCCTTCTGAGATGCCCATGAGCCCAAATGAACGCCGCTCCTCTGCTATCACTGCCCCACCAGCACAAGTGACAGTTTCCAAGTGGAGGAGAAATAAGGCTTCGTTTTCCTCTGAATCTAAGAAGTCAAGCTCCCGTGTACTGGAGCAAGCTACCCTAGGCACAACTGTCTTTAGCTTATGATCAGAAGGAATGTATCAGGGCCAAAGAGTTTTGAAAGATGAGCCAAAGAGTTTTGAAAGCTAGACCACAGAAAGAGGCTCATTCACTGCCCTCCGAGTGTGCACACAGAGCCTGGAGGTGCTGGGACCTGTCACTAAAGGAGGTTACGGAAGCCCTTATGTGCGTGACCTAGGGGCTAAAAAAAAAAGGATGTGATGGCCCAGAAGGAAGTTCCTGGGGAGGGAAAATGTGTGATTCTTTGCATCTTGAAATAGACCAGTGCTTGCCTGTTATGTCTGCTTGGAACACATGGTATCTACAGCTACATCCTTGAACACTGCAGGTCTTCTCACCCAACTCTGGTGACTGGAAAACTGCAGGCTTCTAATCCCTCTGACCAGTCAAGAGGTTGGGATTAGGGTTAGGTGAACCTGACTGGTGAGCATCCCAGGCCGGGCATGCATCCTCCGGGACCCAGGGACTAACCCGCACCCACAGGTCTGAGAACCTGGGCGAGCGCTGGCTGGCCAGCTGCATGCTCTCACACACGGGGCCCATCCAGTTCGCAGGTCAAAAGTCCAGTGGAGGGGGGAGAGGACAAGAGGCCCCTTGGGGCCAGGAGAAGGCTCAGAAAGACCCCTACTGGGGAGGGGCCTCTCCGGCTCCCATCTGAGCACCAGCACCCAGGTCTGGCCCGGGGCCTGGGCCTCCTGGCGCCCTCAGACATGGCTCCTCTCTGTCCCTCCAGAGCAGATCTGGTTTCACTAGACTTGGAACTGTCCGAGCCCCTTCCTGCTGTGGACTGATTTATTTGGATGCATCTGTCAGAGCGTGACTGAAGGATGTCTGGACGGCCGGGAGCACAGCATGGCAGATGTGCCTCAGAATGCCTCAAGGGAGGCCCTTTCCCCACCTTCCCCCCATCCCCAGCCTGGGAAAGGCCAGGGGAGGCCGAGGACATCTGTGCAGCCCCTGAGAACCAGGAAAGAGCTAGGAGAGCTCACTAGAGGCCAGCATGCTAGAGGATCAAGTGCTGGGAATTGGGCATCTAGACCTTATTTCTCCACTGGTGAGGTTTTCCCAGGTGGTGTTAGTGGTAAAGAACCCACCTGCCGATGCAAAAGACATAAGAAATGTAATTTCGACCCCTGGGTCAGGAAGACACCCCTGGAGAGGGGCATGGCAGCCCACACTAGTACTCTTGCCTGGAGAATCCCATGGACAGAGGAGCCTGGTGGGCTACAGCCCATAGAGTTGCAAAGAGTTGGACATGACTGAAGCGACTTAGCATGCACACTCAAGGTCTGTGACTGTGAGCAGAGCTGGGGGCTTCATAGTACCAGTGCCCTAAGTTCATTTTAGAGTCTTCCAACCTCACAGGACCAAGCAAACTTCTCTTCCCCTTGATTTCACAGCACCTGATCCTCCTCTAACAAAACACTTTTGAACATGGAACAGTCCCGATATGGGGTGCTGGCAAAGGCTTAAAAATAGTCTCTCTAGAAAACACGAATAAAATAAATTTTGCTGATACAAAGCACACAATTTACAAGTAATTAGTAAAATACACAATACTCGTTATTGTAAATTCCATCTACCCAAATGATTCTCAAAAAATGTATCCCTAGATTGTTGCCAACCAATCCTAAAGGAAATCAATCCTGAATATTCATTGGAAGAGCTGATGCTGAAGCTGAAGCTCCAATACTCTGCCCAACTGATACAAAGAGCTGACTCATTGGAAAAGACCCTGATGTTGGGGGAAAGATGGAGGGCAGGATTGGAGAAGGGGGACAACAAAGGATGAGATGGTTGGATGGCATCACCGACTCAACAGAAGTGAGTTTGAGCAAACTCTGGAAGATAGTGAAGGACAGGGAAGCCTGGTATGCTGTAGTCCATGGGGTTGCAAAGGTCAGACATAACTTAGCAGCTGAACAACAACAGATTTTTGCCAAACTCTTGTATCTGTGGTAAGCCTATGGCTGCAGTTCAACCATGGTTTAGCAAAAGGTTGTGTTAAAACACCAGGAAAATCCCTGAAAATTTAACAAGTGGCTCTGAGGACATAGTAGGACCTGACCTCACCCTGGACAGTGGGTCCCCACGCACTGAGCCCATGATTGACTCTATCTTCAGTAGCCATCCCAGACTGGCCCACATCATCATAGTTCAGTCTTCAGGCTGCTCCCTGAATTGAACCTGCTCTCCTTAATTTACCCAGAGAGGAAAGCCAAGTAAGCAGGGTCTGATAAAGCAGAACAGATGTCCTAAGGGACTGTGGCCAGAGACGGATGGTGGCAGGTGGTGGGTAGCCCGGAAGATTCTATCGCCGGGGTGAGTCAGACATGAGAGAGAAGCGATCAGCACAGAATGGGGAGAGCAAAGGACAGGGAGGGTGTTCCCGGCAGGAGGCACAGCACAGCTAAAGGCACAGGACATACAGCTGCCTTCCCTGACACCCAGACCACTGTGATCCTCCCATTCGACAATCACTAATTATTCCATGTACGCTAAGCACTGTTCTCAGCTGAACAAAGTCCCTGCTCTTGCAGAGACTGAATTCCATTCGGGGAGAGACCCACTTCGCAACACAGAAGAGCCCCCCGTGGTGGAGGATGCTTTGAGTAAACAGACTTGACTTCGATGGAAGGAAGAACCGGACACAGAATGTGAACCCTAGGTGACTGGCAGGTGAGGTTCTGTGAGGAAGAGTGTCCTTCCTGAAGGGGTTCTCAGGCCCCTGGCTCTTGGGTGCTGTGAGGGACCTAAGGGATGAAGTGCTTGCCAACTTGCATCATGGATGGAAGAGGGGGAAAGTGGATCCTTGTGTGAAGAGCCCTGGGTCTGATGTTCACCATCTGGGTTGTGGAGAACCAAGCAAGGAAACATCAGAGGGGAGGAAAGGCTGATCCGGAGAAGCAGCCGCTCTTCCTTCTTAGCACCTGCTTCTCTACCCTGTCCTTACCACTCCCCACACAACCCTGGCCTCCAAGGGAAATGGAGCCCCCAGCCACCGGTGGCACCTGCCCTAGGTAGATGCCCCTCCCTCTGTCTTTCTAGTAGCAGGGCCTACCCCTGTGCTGTGGTGCAACAGGCCTGGGTTGGCAAATTGAAAGGCCTCCCAACCTCTCGTACTTGGCTGGACTCCTGAGGAAGCACTTGGCGCCACCTGAGAGCTCATACTGGGTCTTAGAAGTCCCCTTGTTGCTCAATGATTTGCCAAATGACTTAGGCTTCTCCAGTGGTTCCTGGGGCTTCCCAGGTGGCACTAGGTAAAGAACCCACATGCCAGTGCGGAAGATTTAAGAGACATGGGTTCAATCCCTGGATGGAGAAGATACCTTGGAGGAGAACATGGCAACCCACTCCAGTATTCTTGCCTGGAGAATCCCATGGACGAAGGAGCCTGGTCGGCTACAGTCCATAGAGTTACAAAGACTCAGACAGGACTGAAGCGACTTAGCACACACAAGCAGTGGTGCCTTAACTGGGTTTCATGGCACCCCCCAGGATCCTCCAAGGTGGCTTAGAAATGAGAGAGAAGCGATCAGCAAAAGGAGGAGGAGCTGAGGGGATGGGGCTTCAAGCATTTCCTTACCTCAACCACAGAAGACCCTGCTGTGCCATATTGAAACAGCATAAGACTCAGCTGACCCAGAAAGAAAAATATATTTCCAAAACACCCAGAGTTCCAGTTAAGTTCAGTGGTTCAGTAGTGTCTGACTCTTTGTGACCTCATGGACTGCAGCATGCCAGGCTTCCCTGTCCATCATCAACTCCAGGGGCCAACTCAAACTCATAGGCTCCAGGCTTTGCCTCGAGTCTCTCCAGACATCCAGACAGCCCCGTCCTAAACTCATCTTCCACCATCCATCCTCTGCCTTCACCATGAATTTGACAGTCAACCAGATATTCCTTCCCCAGGTATTCCAGGGTCTATCCGTCTGCCAGGTCTCAGTAAGAAGGCAGAGGGAAGGGAACACTGACCCAGAGAGAGGAATTTCCATCAGCAGCAGAGGAAAGACCCCCACTCGCCTCCCCACCACTGGGACAAGCACTCTGTATGCCTCTGCATGGACCTGAGAGACCCTGCCCTCCCTTGCTCCTGGCCACAACACCACCTCACCACAAATTGCTGCCCAGGGTCTCATGGAAACCGTTCTTTGCTTTTTTTTTTTGGCCTTACTTCTTGGTTTGACTCACAGCAGACTTTGCCCATTTTTGAGCCAACCCTGAATGACAACCATTTTCCTCAGGATTAAAAATCCCTTAGTAAAGCCGTCATGCCACACAGGCTGAGCCTGGTAAGAACATCTGGGTGACATGCATCTGGCCTGTCGGCCGTCCTCCCTTACAGATGGAGCTTTATGGTGCCTGCCATGATACCAAGAGTGGAGCTCGGGGACCCTGCTCCAGCCAAGGGCTTACTCATGCCGGGAGAAAGCCAACAGATGTCTCTGAGCCGGATTCCCGTTTTTCGCAATGTGGGGAGACCCTACCCTATTAATTGACTTAAGTAGGCATAATAATGAGCAAAGATGTGGCTTCCAATATAGTCCAAATCCAGACTATATTGGAAGTGAAGGCAGAGAATTTAGTCATTCAAAGTGTCAGTTGTCTTGCAGCACTGTTGAAAGATACAATGACGTATTGTTCTCTTGTGCAGGCTGAGATCTTTTCAGTTCCATTCCTCTTTCGCTCCCCCAGCAGCCAGCCATCCGACAGCGCGCCCTTGACACTGAAGCTTTTGCCACTGTGCTTTTCACAGAAGCCGAAGAGAGTCGCCCCTTGTCTTTCTTAGGAATAAAGTTGCTGTGGCTGATTGGGAAGGAGGGAGGGTCCACCTGCCAAGGCCTGGCGTTTCCTGGAGGAGAGATGGCGGTGGCCAGGGGGCCCCGTGGAGTGGAGGGAGGGCGTCGGGCATATGAGCCGCTCCATTTCTGGCGGTGGCACCACAGGCAGACCTCCCTGGAGCCACCAGTCGAGCCGGACTGATTAGGTCAACTCAGTCTTTATCTGGGACCTGCAGATAAGGCTGCGGGCCCAGATTATCTGCAGGCCCAGAGGGGTGACTGTGGGATGTGCCTGGGGAGAGCAGACCCGAGGAGCACTGTGGATGCCGGGGAGGGCAAAGAGGAACAGAGAGAGTTCTCTCAAGAGCTTCCTTTTGGCATGGCTGGGGGTCTCAAGTGGTTTCCAGTCAGTGTAGGGCACCGGGCCTCCCTTAGCGCCCCACCAGAATGCTTTAAGCCAGCCACTCTCCATCCCTCAGGCATATCAACCACCTAGAGCCCGATTCTCCAGAGATTCTGACTCAGTAGGCCAGGGAGGCACTGACAATTTGCATGTCTACCCAGTTTCCACCAGGCTTCCCTGGTGGCTAAGATGGTAAAGAATCTGCCTGCAATGCAGGAGACCTGGGTTCGATCCCTGGGTTGGGAGGATCCCCTGGAGAAGGGCATGGCAACCCACTCCAGTATTCTTGCCTGGAGAAAACCATGGACAGATGGGCTATGGTCCATAGTGTCACAAAGAGTTGGAGACGACTAAGCTTAGCTTAGCACACACGCACACCAAGTTTCCAGGTGATGTTGATGCTGCTGGTCTGAAGACCACTCTCAGAGAACCGCTGCTATAGGCCCAGCCCCACCCCAGCCCCTACCTTTAGGCATCCGTCAGACCCTCTCTGCTCATCAGAGAGGGTACACCCAGGAAAGGCCCTGACAGGGGAGAGACCACCATCCCTGTCCCTGGAGTCGAAGGCCGCCTTGGCACAAAGATGTTGTTGATGAGATGTGGGACCTCCCTGGGACTCCCCTTCTGCAACTACAGAGTGAGGATGTTGGACAAAGTAGTATTTAAGCAAGCCCCTCCCCACGTCCTGAAAGCTCCCCAAGTCCCTGAAACAGGGCATACCCAGCTTCCCCTGCATATTTGCTGGGGCCACTCTCTTCTCTCCGTTGAACTGGAATCGTATTCAATAAACCAGGACTTCCTCCGCTCCCACACCTTTCTTGCACTCACTCCAAACCCCAAAGTACCTGTCTGAAAATTTTACTCCTTGTCAGCTCTCCTCCCACTTTACACCTCTCTATGCCCTTCCCTTTGCTGTCTTCCCAGGACTTAGGATCTGAGCAGAATGTTTGTTCTGATGATAAAACATGGTCAGTTCGATCCATTTCTAAAAATCAGCTTGCTACCTTTCACCTGGGACCTCTCCCCTGCTTGGTGCCCTGTTAGGATAAAGCCTTGTCCACTCATAGTGATGCTGATGTTGCCTCAGCTGCTGTTAATCACCTAAGCTATATCAGAAGCTACCTGCTACCCCAGGACCAAGCTGAAACCCAGAAAGGATACCTGGCAACCTAATTCCTGCTCTCTGATTCACCAGTAAGATTCCTGGCTCTCACACCAAGGCCTTGCACAAATCCACAGCTGTCCCTGCAGAGCAATGACCTTACAACCAGATGCCCCACACGTGTGCACGCATGCTCAGTTCCTCAGTCATGTCAGACTCTGCAACCCCATGGACTGTAGCCCACCAGGCTCCTCTGTCCCTGGACTTTTCCAAGCAAGAATACTGGAGTGGGTTGCCATTTTCTATTCCAGGGGATCTTCCTGACCCAGGGATCAAACCCGTGTATCCGGCATCTCCTACACTGGCAGGCAGGTTCTTTACCTCTGCGCCACCTGGGAAGCCCGGGACGCCCCATACCCCACACCTGTTCATGCTTTCAAGTGACTGCCACAGAGCAAAGGACTCCTTACTCCTCTCTCCATCAATCCATATTCTCCTCTCTCTCTGATGCTGCTCCCTTCGTTTCTCTTCCATGAAATCTGGAAAGGAACTCAGAGAATGTGAGTAGTAATTCTGAACCTCAGCACCCCCTGGGGAGAGATGGGCAGAATGATGACAGACCCCTGCCTGGGCTGGATGCGGGTCTGTGCATCTCCAAGCAAAAGTTGCTTGGTGCTAATCCCTCCTGTTCAGCAGGAACCCTGCCAGACACATGTGCTTTCTTCACCAGACTGTCACCAGTAAGTTGTGAAGCCAACCCAGGCACACTCTCTCAGAGCTGCAGGTGCACAAAGCTGTGATCCCTGGAGAAGGGTCTTACCCAGCACCGCACAGCTGATTCCTAGTGGAGTTCAGAAGAGCGCCCAGGCCTCCTGGACTTGAGCTTACACTTTCCACCACAGCAAGGTGGCCTGTGGGGTTGTCACCTGACTCCCATCTGACTGAATGTGCCCACAAGGCAGGTGCTGGGGTAGAGGGAGGGAGGAAGAACCCCTCCAATGTTCCATGAAGGGTAATGAATGAGTTCAAGGTCTAAGAAACATCCTGTCTTCTTCAACTCATTCACACAAGATCTAGACAATGAAGATACAGAAAAAGGAAACTGCAGCCGTCAGCCAAGTTAGACACCAAAGATTTCTCCATGGCAGGTGAAAACATGACCTCTGTCTATTCCAGAGCCTTGCAACCCCCAGGAAAGGGTCAGCCTGGAGATGCCGGCTATGCTGGGACTCAGGATAGAGAAAAAGGAGGGAGGGTAGGACAAGCCACGTGTGGGGAGCCAGTCCCGGAGGAAGAGCAGACTGTAATCACCATCATCACCATCGTCATTGTCATCATCCTCATTGCCATCACACGGAGGAGATAGGTATGAGCTCTAGTGCTGCAGGCAGGACCCTTCACAGTCCACCTCCCTCAGGATGGCTGGCCTGCAGGCACCAGGCAGAAAGAGCTCCTGGAGGCTCCATGATCCCTGGAGAGTCCCGGGCCAGCCTGGCTTGGTCAGTCCCTCTGTAACCAGACCCAGCGTGAAGGACACCACAAAGGGGTAAAAGAGCGTAAACCGTACACAAAGAGATTCAGGGGGTTTGGTTACAAAGTTGCACCAGCCATTTCCTGGAACCCAGCGGGAATGAGTTCTGAGAATTAGAAGAGGGGAGCTAGAGGGGAGGGGAAAGAAAGGCAGACCTCTGGCTTGCAAGTAGGAGTGTGGGAAGGAGAGACGGGTCTGCCTGCAGGCATGCAGGCTGGCAGGTGGCGGATCCAAAGTGGGAAGGGGTTCCGAGCACCTCTCTCCCCTGCCTGGAGGGATTCCAGGCTCCAGAGGCAACCTGGGATGAAGCTCCCTGCCTTTCCCTCTCCAAGCCTCCTTCCCTGACCACCCCGGGAAGAGTCCCTGCTGTGCCAACCTCAGCCTCCTCTGCCCCCAGGAGACAGAGAGCAGGTCCTGGCACCACCTCCCGCCTTCCCTTCTCACTTTCCTCTGGGTCTCCCGCCCTTGGCTTCTCCCCTGTGCCGTCCTGTATTTGTTCCTTGGCTCATCTTTTTCTGTCTCCCTCTTTATGTTCTTCTTTTTCTTCTTTGGGACTTTTCTTACCTCCCCATGCCCCCACTCTCTTTATGCTTCCACATTTCATGGCCACCCAATCAAGGTCAAATGAGGGTCCTAGTCCCGAGCCCCATCCATGCCCAGCAGGGCTTGGAGTTGGGAGCAAACATGGGGCTTTGCTTTGCCCAAGTGGTTCTGCAGCCTCCCTCCTGCTATCTCTCCCCTAAGACATGAAATCAGGAGGAGCTGCAGATGATGGTGACAGAATGAAGGCTGCTTCTCCAAGCCTCCTTTCCCCCAAGGAAGCGTGCCCACCCTCCCAGTGACCACCCTTGGAGAGCTGAACAACCCCCATTTTCCCAAGCTGCCCCCCACCCACCACCATGCACACCTCATTTGCCTTTTTCCATCCCTTTTTCCTTCACCAAAAACAGAGGAAAGATCACCCTTGTGATGGTGCCTCTATGGTAGCCACATGTGTTGGCAGCAAAAGCACCAAGTTATCAGACAAGGCAGCTTCACGCACTAAACCACAGGCTTCCTGAGAGAAGAACCCATGCCTTTTGACATTGTGGTTCAAGATCACTGTAGCCACACGTCCCTCACCAACCATATTTGTGCTTGAGGCCATCCTGGAAAATCTGTTATGTATGGAGATTGTGTATACTATCCCCAGCTGGGTTTGGAAGAGATATGAAATAATAGCTCAGACCAGGTGTGCCAAGTGCTTAGTTGTTTGGCTAAGGAAGTCAAGACAACGTGGAGTGGAAATTTGAAGGAGCCTATGCTGCTGATCAAGGGCTTCCCTGGTGGCTCAGATAGTAAGGGATCAGCCTGCAGTGCAGGAAACCCAGGTTCAATCCCTGGGTCGGGAAGATCCCCTGGAGAAGGGAATGGCAACCCACTCCAGTATTCCTGCCTGGAGAATCCCATGCACAGAGGAGCCTGAAGGGCTATAGTCCTTGCAGTTGCAAAGAGTTGGACACAACACTCTGCTGCAGACCAAACATTGAAATTCCTCCTACCATCCACCATTCTATCATCAAATGCAGATTTCCCTTAACCAAGTTGAAGGTCTTTTCCAGGAGGTGCTCGCAGACAAGATGCCATCCCAGAATAATCTAAAGCTAGACCAGGGAAAAAGCAGTCCTTTTCTCAAACAAGCAAATCTTTGTTTCAACCCCAACTTGTTCCTGGGACCTGCTAGGTGGGGTACACAGTGGCTGAGTCATAGGTACCTGACTTGGAGGATGACATTGGAAAATGATGCCAACACACAGAAGTAAAGCCTCAAGAAAGCTCCTTGGACTCATGTATAAGCTCTCTCTAGAGTCTGTGCCCCTAGACTATCCTTGACCATTCTTGTCACCAGTTTTCCAGCCTGAAAGCCCTGTCCACCTCTGTATGTCCATCTCTCCAGGAAACATTCTGATTCTCCTTGTCTTGACTGATGTTCCCCTCCCCTGAATTCCCAGAGCACCCATTGCCTAAATCATCCATCTGACCCCTGAGCCTCTGTGTATTATAAGCTGACTTTTTCCCATGTCCACACTGTAGAAACTACTAGGACGCCTGCGGATCCTCTCAGATCCGTAGTACTGGTTCTGTGTATGCTCCTCTAGCTCTGATGTGCTTTTTCTTTCCCGAGGTCCCCTACAGGTGACTCTCCCATGGAGGCCTAGCTTTAGCCCCCTGGCGCCATCGTGTGCACGTGAGCAGAGAGCCTGACTTGCTTGGGGTCATCACAGGGTGACCTCTAGCTCCTCTAATCTGGAGCAAGGATCTAGCCTCAAGTGACAGAAACCACATCAGCTATTTTAAAATAGATAATTTAATATAAAGAATTATTAACTCAATACTAAGGACAGAAAGGCCAAAGGGAATATATATTAAAAGGAGGAAGCAGTTACAAGAAGCATCTAACAATCTTAGTCTCGGGGAAAAAAAGTGGGAATTAGAATTATTTAAACTTAAAAGCTTATGGAGAACAGCACAGAGATTCCTTAAGAAACTAGGAATGAAACTACCACATGACTGAGCAACTCCACTACTGGTTATATACCCTGAGAAAACCATAATTTAAAAAGACATATGTACCCCAATGTTCATTGCAAGCATTATTTACAATAGCCAGTACATGAAAGCAATCTAGATGTCCATCAATAGATGAATGGATAAAGAAGTTGTGGTACATATCTATTAATACAGTGGAATATTAGTCATGAAGAAGGAATGAGTTTGGGTCAGTTGTAGTGATGTGGATGAACCAAGAATCTATCATATAGTGAATTAAGTCAGAAAGAGAAAAACAAATATCATATATTAATGCATATATATGGAATCTTTGTCACCCTGCTTATTTAACTTATATGCAGAGTACATCATGAGAAATGCTGGACTGGAAGAAACACAAGCTGGAATCAAGATTGCTGGGAGAAATATCAATAATCTCAGATATGCAGATGACACCACCCTTATGGCAGAAAGTGAGGAGGAGCTAAAAAGCCTCTTGTTGAAAGTGAAAGAGGAGAGTGGAAAAGTTGGCTTAAAGCTCAACATTCAGAAAACGAAGATCATGGCATCTGGCCCCATCACTTCATGGGAAATAGATGGGGAAACAGTAGAAACAGTGTCAGACTTTGTTTTTTTGGGCTCCAAAATCACTGCAGATGGTGACTGCAGCCATGAAATTAAAAGACGCTTACTCCTTGGAAGAAAAGTTATGACCAACCTAGATAGTATATTCAAAAGCAGAGACATTACTTTGCCGACTAAGGTCCGTCTAGTCAAGGCTATGGTTTTTCCTGTGGTCATGTATGGATGTGAGAGTTGGACTGTGAAGAAGGCTGAGCGCAGAAGAATTGATGCTTTTGAACTGTGGTGTTGGAGAAGACTCTTGAGAGTCCCTTGGACTGCAAGGAGATCCAACCAGTCCATTCTGAAGGAGATCAACCCTGGGATTTCTTTGGAAGGAATGATGCTAAAACTGAAGCTCCAGTACTTTGGGCACCTTATGCGAAGAGTTGACTCATTGGAAAAGACCCTGATGCTGGGAGGGATTGGGGGCAGGAGGAGAAAGGGACGACCGAGGATGAGATGGCTGGATGGCATCACAGTCATGTATGGATGTGAGAGTTGGACTGTGAAGAAGGCTGAGCACAGAAGAATTGATGCTTTTGAACTGTGGTGTTGGAGAAGACTCTTGAGAGTCCCCTGGACTGCAAGGAGATCCAACCAGTCCATTCTGAAGGAGATCAACCCTGGGATTTCTTTGGAAGGAATGATGCTAAAACTGAAGCTCCAGTACTTTGGGCACCTTATGCGAAGAGTTGACTCATTGGAAAAGACCCTGATGCTGGGAGGGATTGGGGGCAGGAGGAGAAAGGGACGACTGAGGATGAGATGGCTGGATGGCATCACAGACTCAATGGACGTGAGTCTGAGTGAACTCCAGGAGTTGGTGATGGACAGAGAGGCCTGGCGTGCTGCGATTCATGGGGTCGCAAAGAGTCGGACACGACTGCGCGACTGAACTGAACTGAACTGAACAAAAATGATACTGATGAGCCTGTTTGCAAGTCAGAAATAGAGATGCAGACATAAGAGAATGGACTGATGGACACAGAGGGAGAAGAAGAGGGTGGGGCGAATTGAGAGAGTAGCACTGACATATATACACTGCTGCTGCTGATGGCACCCCACTCCAGTACTCTTGCCTGGAAACTCCCATGTACAGAGGAGCCTGGTAGGCTGCAGTCTATGGGATCGCTAAGTCAGACACAACTGAGCAACTTCGCTTTCACTTTTCACTTTCATGCATTGGAGAAGGAAATGGCAACCCACTTCAGTGTTCTTGCCTGAGAATCCCAGGGACGGGGAGCCTGGTGGGCTGCCATCTATGGGGTCGCATAGAGTCGGACACTGGATACTGTCATATCCTGTAGCCTACCAGGCTCCTCTGTCCATGGGAGTTTCGAGGCAAGAGTACTGGAGTGGGTCGCCTACCATGTGTAAAATAGATAGCTAGTGGGAAGCTGCTGTAGAGCACAGGGAGCTCAAATCAGTGTTCTGTGATGACCTAGAGGGGTAGGATGGAGGGGGGATGGCAGAAAGTTTCCAGTGGAAGTAGATATATGTATACATAGAGCTGATTCATGTTGTTATACAACAGCAGCCAACACAACATTGTAAAGCAATTTTCCTCCAATTAAAAATTTAAAGAAAAAAAAAAACTTAAAAGCTTGAAGGAAGAACCCACAGGGTGGAAATTCAGCTCAGTGGAAGAGGCTGCTGATTTGCTGGAAGAGGGGACCCATGGAGCTGGGACCCACACCCTGAGAAAGGGTGCCAGCCAACTGATGAGGGTATTTCTGAAGAGAAATGATGGGTCTGGTTCTCTAGGTGTTGGAAAAAACTACAACTGGAATACCAGCAGCGACTGGAAGGCACTGCCAACGTGAAAAAGCATCGCTAAGTGATGCCAAAAGGGGCAGGAAGTGCATAGAGGAACAGAGTAAACAGGAAGGAGCCCTGGCCAAGTCAAACTGGGGGCTGCCTCACAGAGAAGGATTAAATTCATTCACCTACAGAAACTTTAGAATCACATTACCTGCAGTATATATGAGTTCCAGGGGCAACTTGACATGAACAGAGGAAAGAGCCAAAACAGGGAAAGAGATCTTTTGTTTGGATTCAAGATGCCCAAGTGTGCTCAGGAGCAAGGCTGTCTCTGTTCGTATCTAGGTTAGTTTGTCCTGAGACAGTAAAGAAGATCTCTACTTAAGATGTTTAACTAACCAGGTCCCAGAATATGGAAACTATAGAACATCCCACACAGAGAGGGATCCAGGGATTAGTAAATACAACCTCACTTTTCCACCCCCCACCCACGAGTGCCCATTAGAAGATGAGGTCACCATCCCAGAAGGATCAAGCGATCAGAAAGTGTCAGGACGAGCCCTGGAGCTGGATTGCTTCTTTCAGCCAATAAGAACTTTTTGAGCATCTTCTGTTTCAGATGCAAGTCTAGAACTGTGGAAAATATTAATGAATAAAGCAATCCAAGAATTCAGAGACGTGCAATGTAAGCTACACCAAGGCAGAGATGTTTTTGTCTGCAGCTCTTCTCCCCAAGATGCACTGTTTTTATTACTTTGGAGGAGGCTTCATTTCTCGTTTATTTTTTCTGTAGATTTCATCATGAAACAAAATACAGAGAAAGACTATGGTTAATGGGAAGTTTGGGGAGGTACCAGAACATAGATTTGATGGTGAAAGTGTTAGTCACTCAGTCGTGTCCGACTCTTTGCAACCCATGGACTGTAGCCCATCAGGCTCTGTCCATGGAATTCTCCAGGCAAAAATACTGGAGTGGTTTACCATTCCTTTCTCTCCAGGGGATCTTCCCAACCCAGGAATCGAATCTGGGTCCCCTAGAAAGTACATTTCCCCCAAAGGGCACTGACCACCATATTTCTGTAAACTCCAGGATTGTCCCAATTTCAGACATGCTGCAACCTGTGACTAGCATATCCTAAGTAACTGATGTCCTGATGGTTTGGACATGTATGTCTGCATCCACACTTGATTTGAAACAGTTCTGATGCTGGGACCAAGCAGCAAAAGAGCTCTCCCTGGTGATCTAGAGGAATGGCCTCTCTTAGACACTAATGGAGCCCAACAGGGATGGTAAATCAGAAGTTTGCCTAATTCTTCCATGAAAATGGCAAACTATCTTTTTAAGATCTCATGGGGATCAGAGGAGATGGAGAGGTCAGAGTTCATCTGGGGGTTAAGAATTCTTAAGTTCTATTTTTCTTACTTCTAATGATATCCAAGCCCATTTTTTTGTTGGTGACAGATATGAATGTGCTCTGAGCCTAAAATATAAGCAAGGCAAGGAGTCAAAAAGAAAGACAGAGCAGCACTGGAAAATATTGATGTGGCTGCAATTTACCTTCACCTAAGATCAGTCCTAAGTGTTCATTGGGAGGGGACTCATGCTGAAGCTGAAACTCCAATACTTTAGCCACCTCATGCAGAGTTGATTCATTGGAAAAGACCCTGATGCTGGGAGGGATTGTGGGCAGGAGGAGAATGGGTCAACAGAGGATGAGATGGCTGGATGGCATCACGGACTCGATCGACATGAGTTTGGGTAAACTCCAGGAGTTGGTGATAGACAGGGAGGCCTGGCATGCTGCGATTCATGGGGTCGCAAAGAGTCGGACACAACTGAGCGACTGAACTGAACTGAAGTTCTAATTTTAAAAATATATGATTCATGCTCATTAATCCCATGGCTGAACTGAAAGTTTTATGAACTTGATCTTCAATTTTCCTTCTTTATATTGAGCACCATTTTTTTTATCCCTTTTTTGATTACTAGTTTTATTCTTGGGAAACAGAAAAGATGAAGGAACATTAAATTCTTTCCAATTCTGTTGATTCATAACTCAAGCCTTTTTTTGGTCAGACTTTCTTTAAAGCATTTGGTAATAAGTGAAATTTCAAGAATCCTAACAGCTGGTTTACCCTTTCACACATAGTCACAGAAATTCTAACACAGGACACCTGGTAATTCATTAACTACATAGATAAACAGAAAATAAAAGTAAACAAGTGACAATAAATTCAGAACCTTTGAAAACTGTTAGATATTGCTTTTCTAAGAATCTCTTCTGTGTGTTTGTGTGTGCCCACATGTGCACATGCGTGCATATGTGCTTTTTTCAACTAGTCATACACCTCATTTTATTGCATTTCACTTTATTGTACTCTGCAGAGATTGCATTTTTTAAGAAATTGAAGGTTTGTGGCAATCCTACATCGAACAAGTCTATTGGCACCACTTTCCCAATAGCTTTCCTCACTTCCTGTCTCTGCTTTTTAATAATCTTGCAATGTTGCAAACTTTTTTCATTCTATTGCATTTGTTATGGTGATCTCTGATCAGTGAGTCATCTTTGATGTTATCACTATGACTCACTGATGGCTCAGAAGATAGTTAGCATTTTTTAGCAATAAAGCTTTGTTTAATTGAAGCATGCACATTTTTAGACATAAAGCTATGGAACACTTAGTAAACTACAATACAGTGCAAGCTTAACTTTTATATGCACTGGCAACCAAAAATTCATACGACTTGATTTATTGTGGTATTTGCTTTATTGCAGTGGTCTGGAACTGAACAATATCTCCAAGGTGTGCCTGTGTAAAGAAGCGTTTTCCGAATAAGGGAGACAGGGAATCCAGGATGAATGCCATCCATCGCTTTTCTATTCAAGTAGAATTGCCCTTAACCTATCCTAAATAAATAGAAGCCTCCACCATGCTAAAGGTTCTCTAAGTAATAAGCTTTTACAGCCTCTCTTAGTCACCTGCTCCAGGTCATTGTCAAAGTTCATGCTTTGACAAATGCTCTTTCACACTGCTGATGGGACTATAGGTCAGTCAAAACTCTCTAGAAACCAATTTGGAAAAAATTATTAATTCTTAAGGATGCCATCCTTCTTGATGCTGTAATTTCACTTCTGTAGATGCAGCCTAAGAAAACATAAAAAGTTCTAACAAATATTGGATAAAAAGTAGATTTTGCATACATTTCTATTAATAGATAAAATGAAATTATAAATGCACTAAATATAGAATGTTAGTTAAATAGGCAAATCCAAATAATGGAACATTATGCAGACATGTAGGAGAAGGAGGCAACAAGAGGATGAGACGGTTAGATGGTATGACTGATTCAGTGGACATGAACTTGGGCAAACTGCAGTAGATGGTGAGGGACAGGGAAGCCTGGCATGCTGCAGTCCATGGGGTTGCAAAAGTCAGACATGACTTGGCAACTGAACAACAAAATGCAAACATATATAGACATGGGTTTCCCAGGTGGCTCAGTGAGTAAAGAATCTGCCTGCAATGCAGGAGACGTGGGTTCGATCTTGGGTTGGGAAGATTGCCTGGAGGAAGAAGGCACGGCAACCTACTCCAGTATTCTTGCCTGGAGAATCCCATGGACAGAGGAACCTGGTGGGCTCCAGTCCATGGAGTCGAAAAGATTTGGACATGACTGAGCAACTAACACACACACACACATACACACATATTTATATATACACACACACACAAATGTACATACACACAATCAGAAAGGTTAAATGTTAAAATGAAGCACTTTCTACCTCATTTTTGTCTGAGACCCTCAAAAGCAGAGAATGAAATAACAGGAAGCATTTCCACAACCAAAGATGCTAGGCAGCCTGGTAAGGGGGCAGTTAACATTCCCAGGACCTTCGACTAGTAGGGGATGGAAGTCAACGGATGAATGTCCCAGCCTCACAGGACCAGGAGGGACAATTCTGAGGGCATTTCACACTGCTCCTAAGAAGGCCTCCGGGGGGATTGAACCCCTGTTGCCTGTGAAACAGTGACCACCTCACTAACTCACTCTTTTTTTAAAAAACAGTTTTCAAGTTTTCATTATTAAATTCATATATAATCTAATTGTTTACAAAGCTCTAAATAAATAAAAATGTAAAACCACTTGACAATTAAAGGAACAGCAGCTCACTCCTTACTCTTCCTCCTCTGTCCCACACTCTATCTTCTCCCTCCTGTCTTCTCAGATCTGCTTCCCAGCATAAAACCTGCACCCAGGTCTCTAACTCCGGCTCAATCAGAGGGTGAGTAAAATCAAGTCACCCCCTGACTTAAATGGGAAGGGAATCTAAAACAGAGAGGATATAGGTATACATATAACTGATTGGCTTTGCTATACAGCAAAAACTAACACAACATTGTAAAGCAACTATGAAAGTGAAAGTGTGAGTCGCTCAGTGTGTCCATCTCTTTACAATGCCATGAATTGCAGCCCGACAGGCTCCTCTGTCCATGGGGTTTCCCAGACAAGAATACTGGAGTGAGTTGCCATTCTCTTCTCCAGGGGATCTTTCTGACCCAGGGATAAACCTGGGTCTCCTGCATTTCAGGCAGATTCTTTATCATCTGAGCCACCAGGGAAGCAACTATACTCCAATAAAATTAACTTTAAAAATAAACAAATACAAATAAATAAAATTAAGTCACCCCCAAGACATAATACATAGGAAGAATGGAGGAAGACTCTTAGAGAATGAATCGTAAAAGGACAAATAGGTCTGCACTCAAATTCTTAAGCCCATGAACTTGAATTTGGAACCAGTTTCACATCTGCCAGTAGGACATAAAGAATAATGCTGGACTTATGATCACATTGTGTCACACAAGGCCCCGACCCTGTGAAGAGCCACTTAGCTTCCTTCCTCCTTTCACTGACTTAACATCTAGTTCAGGACTAGTTGGTTCTGTACTCACTTCCCTATTCTTACCTCTCCCAAAATGACCCTTTACAATAACTCTAAGACTACCACCAAGACAAGTGGGAAGATGGCCCTGTGCATAAAGATATCCAAAAAGAGGCACAGGCCCATGAACAGAAGGAACCAGGTACCATAAGAACTGGTGAACTGCTTCAGAAAAGAAAGAATATGGCTGAAGCTTACGACCCAAAGAAGGTAGGTCCTGGAAGAGCCAGAAAATCTCCCCCGGATGGTACCTAATGGAGTGAAAGGACCCTCTATTACCTCTGTCTCTCTGTCATGGTTCTTTTTCAAGTTGATTCTTCAGACTGTTTCAACTGTGACATTAAGACTGGTTACTTCAATAATACAATTGAGATCAGCAAAATCAAGGTTCACACAAGCTCTAAACATTTTTATAAAGTCCCATTAGAATGTGGCCGTGGCCATTCACTAGTAAAGGCTCCTTTCAGCTGCAAAGACTAAAATACATCCTAGCTGGCTAAATATAGACACAAAGGCTAAAATATACACAAAGACTGAAATACATCCTAGCTGGCTAAGATACACACAAAGACTGAAATACATACCCTCATTGGTAGCCCTATCACCAGACATGACTCACAAAAGCTGCTGGGAGGTGTCAATTGCGCTATTTGTTGCTTTGTGCAGGTTTTTAATCAAGAACTATCGGATGCCTTAGACACTGCACATGCCGACTGTCAAACTCTGGGCACCAGGTAGGTGGGTCTCCCTGCACTATTACTTTCATTCTAGACTGTAAGTTCTTGGAGGATGTGTACATGTGAACAGGGTCAGTTCTGTGCACATCTGGCCAAAATGGTGACTGTAGTGCGTCATTGACTCAAAAGACATGAGTTTGAACAAACTCTGGGAGATGGTGAAGATCAGGAAAGCCTGGCGTGCTGCAGTCCATGGGATCCCAAAGAGTCAGACACAACTTAGTGACTGAAGAACAAGTGCAACCACTGATACCCAAAGGAAGCAGGGAAGGCCACTGACCTCCTTGGCCTTGGACTTCTTCTCCAGGCGACATCAGTGTATACAAACCATGTTACTGCAACATACTACAAAAGCTACTCCAGTATATTCCTACAACTTACTACCACAAGGTACGCTTACATCAAGTGGCAAAACTACAAAATATTACTGCAGCATAGCACCGCAAGACATGCTTGTGTCTAATGGCATAACCATAGCATATTATTGGAAGATGCCATGGGACCTAAGGACACCAGCCATAACATCTTCAAATCACCATCTCTCCCCGCCCCACACTAGGACCAAATGAAATCATCTCAGAGGAAAACCAGACATCCATTGGGAACACAACTCATTCACTTTTAGGAAACAGGACAAAACCCTAGGGCCTAAGTCAGCAATCCCCATCTCCTTGTCCAGTTTCTGCATCTTTCATGTTCCAGAGTTAGAAGAATTAAGTTTTGAGGTCTCAACCTTATCGATTAACTAAAGCCTTCTGGTCTGTGATTTTAAGATTGCATTTATGATCCTTGTGGGGAGGCAAGGTGTGCTTCCCAGAAATTTTGCAGGTTAATAGTAATGAGTAAGGAGGAAGGAGATGACCTAGTACACAAGGTTCAGGTTCATTTACACAAGGGTTATTCTACCCAGCTATCAAAATTATTTGATTCAAAGAGCTTCAAAACTTTATGGCATCTAAAGTACACTATTGGAAGAAGCTTGAGAATGCTGTCCATTAAAAAGTTTCAGAGTAAAGCAAGTCGAAAGAGAAAAACATATGTTATATATTAATGCAAATGTAAAAGAATCTAGAAAGATGGTATAGATGAGGTAGCTTGCAAGGCAGGAATAGACACACAGACAAAGAGAACAGACATGTGGACACTCAAGAAAGGGGAGGGTGAGATGAACTGGAGATTAGGATCGACATATATACACTGAGTGCATGCCAAGTCGCTTCAGTTGTGTCCGACTCTTTGAAACCCTATGGACCAGGCTCCTCTGTTCGCGGGATTCTCTAGGCAAGAATACTGGAGTGGGTTGCCATGCCCTCCTCCAGGGGATCTTCCTGACCCAGGGACCGAACATGAGTCTGTTGCATTTCCTGCATTGGCAGGCAGGTTCTTTACCACTAGTGCCACCTGGGAAGCCCATATATACACTACCGTGTGTAAAGCAGATAGCTAGTGGGAAGCTGCTGTATAGCACAGGGAGCTCAGCTTGGTACTCTGGAATGATCCAGAGGGGAGGGATAGGGAGGGGGAGAGTTTGTATACATATAGCTGATTAACTTCATTGTTCAGCAGAAACTAGCACAACATTGTGAAGAAATCACACAAATAAAAATAAAAAATAAGTATACTTTTAAAAAGTTCCAAATACACATATGCCATTCTAAGACCGTGTCATGCTTTTGCCCTTCCCTGTGTTTACAATGTGTTTCATGTTTACATGATATGGGTCTGTTTCTAGAAAAATGGGTATCTTCGTAACTAATTACCAACAAGTGAAACTAGAAGTATGAGTTAATGTTGATCTGGTTACAAGCTTTCTGGCTGTTGTACCCTCCAGCCCAGCCAGTTTAGAAGGTCCATCAAACAACAAGTAGGCTCTTTTCATAGCCAGAAACCATCACAACCTATCTCAAACCACAACCCAAACACATATTTCATTAGCAAATCTCTTAAACCGAACAAAGGAGAAAACTACATCTTTGCTCATGACTCACTTGATTATGCCTCTATTCATCACATTCCACTTGTTCTATAACATTAAAGAAAGGTGGGGGCAGTTTTCCAGATTGCCACAGGTCACTCTCCAACTAAACAGAACACCATTTGTCAGTGAAAAGAGAGAAAGTTTATTTAGAGACCCTGGGGCAGAGAGGAGAAGTCAATGATGATGATGGTGGTGGTCTTGGGCTTGAAGTGAAAGAGGTTTTTCTTTTTGTCAGCCTTGAAAAAAAACATGACATTGAAAGACACAGGTTCAATCATCTTCTTCAACCAGGGCAATGGCATATGTAGCTGACTAAGAGACAAGAATGAAAAAATTTTTAAGTTATACTCAGGTATACTCAGTTATAGGAGAAGGCAATGGCAACCCACTCCAGTACTCTTGCCTGGAAAATCTCATGGACGAAGGAGCCTGGAAGGCTGCAGTCCATGGGGTCGCTAAGAGTTGGACACGACTGAGCAACTTCACTTTCACTTTTCACCTTCAGGCATTGGAGAAGGAAATGGCAACCCACTCCAGTGTTCTTGCCTGGAGAATCCCAGGGACGGGGGAGCCTGGTGGACTGTCATCTATGATGTCGCACAGAGTTGGACACGACTGAAGCGACTTAGCAGCAGCAGCAGCATACTCAGTTATACCATTTGTTTCTCATATAAGGACCTCCCCAGTCAGTTTGCCAGAGATTCCATCAGACATAAGGTTTCTAACAGTTGGAGAAGGCTAGCTTCAACAGTAGGCCTGGAGATAATGGGCAAGATTAGCAGGAGGCTCTACAACATAAAGAAGAAGAGCAATGAGCACATAAAGTCTAGTCCTTTGCAGGGCTGCTGAGGAATCAAGGTTGGAGGGAGATGGGGAGGAGTGAAGAATGCTAGGGAAGGGTTGAAGAGTTTGGGGGAGATGAATGAAGAGTTCTGCTTTGATAAGGGCTTGACGTTTTGGAACACCTGTCAAGCTAGGATGATAATTCTCATTATTGAGAGTTCCCTTTCTGAATCAGAAAATGTCATCAGTACCTTGGCTTCTTGGTTTTTTTCCTGACATAACTTAATTGCTTTCCGTCTCTGTGGTAAGTCCTTTCGATGGCATCTTATATCTATAGGATTTCACCATTCTCTCACATTTCCCAACTCTGGCCAGCAGTGGGTTTCTTGTTGAAACAGCAGCCTCGGTCCACTCCCCCTCCCTCACTCCATCTCTATTTGTCCAAAGCAGCCCACTCATCACTCCCTTTTATATATGGAGTCATGTGGCCATGACTTGGGCCCTCTTGGTAAAAGGACCTGTGATTGATGATGGTCACAATGACTGAGACAACAAGAGAGCTTGGTTACATTTGGGGGGATACTGAGACATTTGGATAAAATCAAGAAAGCACCTATTGGGACTGCTAGAACCAACTGGTGGTGCATCAGTATAGCCCATATGAACCACCCTGAATGATACAAACCAACTAAAATTCTCCCTGCCTTATAGACACAAGTCTCGCATCATCAATGCCTCCATTCGCTGACACATTTAGGTATGCATTCTTCCATTCATTAGTTCCATCTTCTCATTTCTAGAAACAAATCTTAAGGAAGGACCTCAATGATATGGAATCTGTAATGAATCTATTAAATTATAATTGACATATGACAAAGCTGTACATATTTCAAATGTTCAATTTTGTAAGTTTTAACATATCACCACAAATCAAAATAATGAGCATATCCTACATTCACAAAAGCTTCTCTCAGCACCTATATCATCTCTCCCTCCAGCCCTTTCCTAGACCCCACTCAAATTCCCAAAAATGTGGAATTTAAGGCCTTGGTCCAATTCATATTTTTCATCTACTATCCCTGTCCCATTCTCCAGAAACTCACAGAGATACAACTTCAACCTCAAGAAGTTCAATGTCTGAGAAGAAATGCATAGAAGTAAAAAATTCTAGACATAATCTGGTAAATGATACAAAACGTGTTCAAAAGATAAATAATGGGAGTTTACTGAAGAATAATCATATAATTAGAGGAGATTTATTTTAAGTTTTTAAAGTTCCATAGGAATTTAATAGATTAAAATGCTAAAAAATAACAGTGCAAGTAAGACATTGAATTTCCCATAAACATCTATACTTTTTATACTTTTGAAATAACCCGATTTGACCAGAACAAGCAGAGGTTGCCTGAAAGAAAGAATTAAGTTAAAGAATGAAGTTGGGATTGGGAGGGCTGATATCAAAACTTAAAAAGGAACCAGACCTTGTAGACAGAAAGAAGTTTCCCACACATTCTCAACAGAAAAGTGACATGATGAACCTCGCTTTAGGAAGCCTAAATAGTTTAGGTACCCTTTCTTTAGGGTAATAGTTTGCATAAATAGACTCAGGAGGTGATAATGGGCCCATTACCCAAGAGACACCATTCATTCTGGGGCACCTGTCCTGGCCTCAGTGAGAAGCAGGCCATTTATAAGTATTCATCAAGCCCCTCATGAATAAAACATTAGACCAGCTCTCCTGGACTATAAAGATAAATGAAAAAGGGATAGTTCAATGTGTTATTTGGGATTTTACCATAAGAAGTACCTTAAATCAGGAAGGACATGGTGGGCTGCAAGAGAACAGGACCTGTGCAGTCACAAACAATCTTTTGCCCAGGGGATCTCAGGTTTGGTTTATGCTCTGCTGTCACCACCTTGGTGTTACAAAGTTCAACATACTCACTTTATACTGGGCCCCATATATATCTGGTTCTGGGAACACTTGACTGACCCAAAAGTAAGTCAGGCCAAACCATAGCTAGAGGGGTAACAAATCATAAAGGAAAATATGGAAAATTGGCCTTGTACGCCCACCGGAAGAAATTCTGAGACTCTCACACCCTAACCAGGGACCTTTATAACTTTAGTTTTGTTTTTGCTTCCTTGCGGCATGAAGAAAGTGCCATCATCACTACTGGAGAGCAGCGGTCTACTGAGGAAACAAATACTTCTGTGTGGAGACACTGTCCTCAGCAGAACTCTAGGGCATCTCAGAGTATGACCTTTCATCTTTCCTCTCAGAACAGCAATAAGGATGTTCAGCATTTGGAATTTACTGACCAATGAAATATGATCACTGCAACACTTGACAAATCTGGCTCTTTCTTTGGTCCTTACTGAAAAAGAAGGCTTTGTTTTAAAGGTTCCACTAGGCCAGTCTTCCCTGCTGTCCTAGCATAGGGTGTGTGGAAGGCAAAGTGTTGCTAAGACTTTCTGCTTTGGACCTAAGAACTTTAGTATTCTAGGGAATAGCAAGGGAGCTACTTTTTCCTTTTCTCTGGTATAAATATAACAAAATCTAGCTCTCCAAATATGAGAATTCTGCCCAAGGTAACAGTGAGTAAAGCAAATAGGCAATAATACTGCCAATAAATACTTCTTTTCCATTTTTTAAGAGCCTTAAGAGGCAAAATGAACTTAGGTGTCCAATCTATCTCATCTTCTTCACCCTCAATTGATCACTTCTGAGAATAAGAAGTAGAGTTTTAGCAAATCAAATCCAAGAGATAAGACTGGATAGTGAGGGTCTCTCTTGGCCCAACCTTGATCAGTAGAGTTATAATAGGCATTTGTGTTCAAAAATAATCCAGAAATATTGAATGCCTCCTCTGGTCAGTTTACCCTTCAACAACATGTTGGTCATAATGCTTTGACGTCATCAATTATGAAGGCATTGACCCTCAGTGTGGCAACTTGAGCCTGTCTTCCTGGTCCCAGTTTGGTGACAGCTCTTCCCCTCCTTTCACAGGGGCCAATTGTCCTCAAACTCAGTGACAAGATTGGCAGGTAGAACGATTGCAAGAGGGCAAGAGTCTGGCACATGGCTCCCAGAATATAAAGGGAGAATTCAAATAGAGAAAAAGCACAGAAAAAAAGAGGCCCGAAATCTCTCTACAGTGTGTCTCATGGAACAATGGCAAGAAGCCTGGACTGGGGATTAGGGGATCTGGGCTTGAGATCCAACTTTGCCTATAATTTGTAACTTTGGCCAAGCTACCCTTCATCCCCAGACCTATTATTATACAACTGTTCTGTAGAAACCCTTGCAACTCAAAATTCCTTCCTCCAGTTGTTAAGTGGATTAAAATTCATTCGCTCCTAAGGACCATATGAGGCCAAATGATTTAACATGCATGACATTTTCACACCATATCACATCCATTCTAAACCCTAGGGTGCAGCTTTATTTTTGTCTTATGGGTGCAGGGCACTCTATTCCCAGTATATTCTGGGAAGGGGCAACTTCTTCACTCTTTTATAGCCAGGGATTAAAGTCAGTGTGGGTAAGTAATTAATGTGAAAACATTATTTGGAGCCTTCTGAAGCATAAAGTTTGGATTTTCTTTGTATAGTACTAAACCATGTGACCATAGGGTTGGTGGTGGCAAAAAATATAAAAAAATTGTCAAATAACTTTTCATAAGTCCAAAAATAACAAGAAAAACTAACAGTGTTCTTTCCAAACAAGAACTTTTAATTTGTCCAGAGGAATTCCCAAATTCACACCTTGCCTCTAAGAAGAACTCACTACTTTTCCCCAGTTCTCCCTCTACCTTCAGAATTAGATTCTTTCATTGTGGTTCTATTATAGCAGCACAGGTGGGAGGGAAAAGGCCAACGGAGCAGAAAGTCAAGATCAAATCTATTTCTAAGGCAAGTAGAGAAGACAATATGGAGCGGTGGGTAGTCATTGGCTTGAAAATCAGTAATCTGAGGTTAGCCTTGTCTCTTGAACTGCCCAGGTCCTGCTCTTAAACAAGTTTCTTTGTTTCCCAAAGCAGGGGCAGGGGAAGGTGGCTCCAGTTGAACCCCTAGGATCACTGCTCTTCTAATATGCTTGCCATCTTTTAGCTGCCCAATTTCTCTATTCCTGAAAACTGAAATTTCTCATGGGGAAAGAGTTTGGGGATACAGTCAGAAAGGAGAGAGGAGCCTGAAGAAAACCTGGGGGGAAAATTCTGACAAATCTTCAGGCAGAATGCATACCATTCTCAGAGCCAAAACACCCCCTTGTTTCCCATACTGGATCAGTTCAGTTATTTCAGTTGCTCAGTCATGTCTGACTCTATGCATCCCCATGAATCACAGCACGCCAGGCCTCCCTGTCCATCACCAACTCCTGGAGTTTACCCAAACTCATGTTCATCAAGTCAGTGATGCCATCCAGCCATCTCATCCTCTGTCATCCCTTTCTCTTCCTGCCCTCAATCCCTCCCAGGATCAGGGTCTTTTCCAATGAGTCAACTCTTTGCATAAGATGGCCAAAGTATTGGAGTTTCAGCTTCAACATCAGTCCTGCCAATGAACACCCAGGACTAATCTCCTTTAGAATGGACTGGTTGGATCTCCTTGCAGTCCAAGGAACTCTCAAGAGTCTTCTGCAACATCACAGTTCAAAATTCACCACAGCATCAATTCTTTGGCGCTCAGCTTTCTTCACAGTCCAACACTCACATCCATACATGACCACTGGAAATACCATAGCCTTGACTAGACAGACCTTATTCGGCAAAGTAATGTCTCTGCTTTTGAATATGCCATCTAGGTTGGTCATAACTTTCCTTCCACGGAGTAAGCGTCTTTTAATTTCATGGCTGCAATTACCATGTGCAGTGATTTTGAAGCCCCCAAAAATAAAGTCGGACACTGTTTCCACCGTTTCCCCATCTATTTGCCATGAAGTGATGGGATCAGATGCCATGATCTTTGTTTACTGAATGTTGAGCTTTAAGCCAACTTTTTCACTGTCCTCTTTCACTTTCATCAAGAGGCTTTTTAGTTCCTCTTCACTTTCGGCCATAAGGGTGGTGTCATCTGCATACTGGATGGGAAGAGGTAAATGAACTTGAGGTCCCTCTTTCCTTTTTCTCTGGAAACCACCCCTTGGCCTTGGGCTCTGGTTTCTCTGCATTTCATAGTGGAGATACAAATTCTGGGCTCAGAGAGCTCGGCCCCTTGGTAAGACCCCTCTCTCAGCAGCTTTCCCCCACTCCAGCCTACCATGAGCCCCCTTTGTCTGCTTGAACAGCACTAGCAACAGCAGCAAAAACAAAGAAGACAGGAGTGCGAACAGGGTAGAAGGTCCCTACTTCCCAGCTGAGGTCAACATCTGCAGAGATTAAGTTTCAGACAGGAGTTCAGTCTGAGTCATCAACATGTGTAAGGACTGTCACAACTTTTTCATGTTCCCTCTAATGAGCCCCAGTTCCTGGGCTGCTGGGAAGATCCAGCCCTGGGAAGGCATCCATTAAACTCCCAGGAAAAATAATGGAGTGAGTTTGAATTAAAGAGGTGAGATGGGAGCCAAGTAGAAGTCTGATTTCCAAAACAGTGGTAACCAAAGCCTGCCCCTTCCTTACCTAAGAAAGGGGCCAGCAGGAGTGCCATCCTCTAAGACCTTCCCCGCTGGGCCAATTTGCCATCTTTCTAGGAGATCAGTCAGTTCAGTCACTCAGTCATGTCCGACTCTTTGTGACCTGGTGGACTGCAGCACGCTAGGCTTCCCTGTTCTATGTTCTAGGAGATAAAGACACCATTTTGCCTATCCACCTATTCTGAGCAAGATAACACTCAGCTCCAGAATAGGAGGAACCGATAGCTCCTCTAAAAAATCCAGGAATTCAGTTCTCTCTCCATGTTCCTATAGCTATCAGGAAATATGTTTCCTTCTATCAAGAGAAACAAAAACTAAGACCCAATAGGAAACTGAGATATGGAGGAAATAGGCCTATTGAGGGTATCTCTGCTGTTCCTGTGCTAGGTTATTTGAAGCAGCTCATGTAGTACCTTGGTCATCTGATGTGCACAGATGACTCATTGGAAAAGTCCCTGATGCTGGGAAAGATTGAGAGCAGAAGGAAAAGAGGGCATCAGAGGATGGGATGGCTGGATGGCATCACCAATGCAAAGAACACAAACTTGGGCAAACTTCGAGATGGTGAGGGACAAGGAGGCCTGGCATGCTGCAGTCCATGGGGTTCAAAGAGTCAGACCCGACTGGGTAACTGAGCAACAATAACAGCATGTAGCCAGTCGGCGCCTTAGTTTCTTCATACAAAAGGAGAAATGAAAAAGAGAGAGCAGAGATGAGAAGACAACAGACTGGGTTAATAAATGGCTCTCAATAAAGGCCATCTCCAGGTCCACCAAGAGTCAGGGGCAAATTCACTGTGCTCTACCTCAACTGCACTGACCCAAAAAACACTGGGGAAGAAACAGAAAGAGAAGCAGAGATAAATAGCAGGACCAAGAGCTCACCCCTGCTTGGAGATCTGACACAGAGGCCAACCCAAACACCCCCAAAGCCACACCACTCTCTGGCTTGTTTTTTGTCTCCGCTGACACTGGACTTTCTGCTGCTGGAGTTTCTCAGCATGGGTGTCTGAAACCAGAATGTGTCCTTAGCCGTATGCAAAGGGGACTTCTCTGGTTTTCATCCATTCTGGCTGCTTTCTTCTCTGTGATCTCAGCTTCTCCTTGGCAGACTGGGTCTTTAGGGGATGGGAAAGATTAGAGGAGAGAAATATTATCCAGTCTCCAGAACCATCCAGAAACTGTTTCCTAGACTAAAGAGGCCAGGTTCCTCTGCAAACATGTTCACCAGCAGGGCCAGGCCTGAGAGGCCAGCACAGAGCACCCGAGTACCTGTTATCGGGACAGTGTCCTTTTTCCCTTCCTTCTCTAGAAATGTTTCCACTTAGTATACAAAGTCACTTAATGTTTCACTGTCCATGCTCATAATACAAAAATTGCTGGAATGAACAAATGTTTATGACTACAAACCATGGACCATGTCAGTCCCTGTGGGAAATGCAGTCGAATAAAAAATATAGTCCCTAACTACCTGTGGTGCTGGAGAAGACTCTGGGGAGTCCTTTGGACTGCAAAGAGATCAAATCAGTCAATGCTAAAGGAAGTCAACCCTGACTATTCATTGGAAGGACTGATGCTGAAATTGAAACTCAATATTTTGGCCACCTGTTGCCAAGAGCCAACTCATTTGGAAAAGACCCTGATGCTGGAAGATGGAAGGCAAAAGGAGAAGGGGGCGGCAGAGGATGAGATGTTTAGACAGCATCACTGACCCAATGGACATGAATTTGAGAAACTCAGGGAGATAGTGGAGGACAGAGGAGATGGAGACTGGCATGCTGCAGTCCATTGGGTCACAGAGTCAGACATGACTTAGCGAGTGAACAACAACAAACTACTAGGAGCCTACCACAAAAATCAGCTCAGCTTGGAGACCATTAATCCAACCAGCTTATTTACAAAATAAGAGCTGAAGTCCAGAGAAGTGATGTTTATGGCACAATCCAGACTAGAAACAAGACACATTGGCTTCTGTTGAGGTCATACTGACATACATGATGCAACAATGTGGGCACAAAAGAAGGTTTCAAACCATTAGAGTTGGTTTTCTAGACTGAGGACATTATAGGACCATAGACTATGAACAAATTTCAAAAGACAATGAAAATTTCAAGTCAGGGAAGTCTTCCTTGGAGAACATGGGACAAAATGGGGAGAGGAGGGGGGAATCAGACTGTCAGGAAAATACGATTTTTGGTTCAGCCAAGATTCCACAAATCCTTATTGGGCTCCAACCCTGTGGCTGGACTGTTCAATGCTCTGGAAATATATAGCATTGAACATAATTTTCAGATTCCTACTTTCATGGAACTTGTTTGTAGGAAGATCAGCTAAGCTGGAGTAGACAGAAAGGTTCCCAAGATACAAGGAGGCGAGGTAGCAGCCTGTTTCATAGAGCTCTATTCACTCCTTTGAGTGAATTAAAGTGTCCAACAGAAGGTCTCCAGAGAGAACTGTTTAGAAACAGCAAAAGCGGAAGATGTCACTTATAATGGCTGTTCAAGGAAGCTGTGTTTTAAAACATTATTTGCCATCTTATCTACAGACATTAGAAATACAAAGAGTGGTCCTTGAACTTAATTTTATCTTCCATTCAATTAGTATTTGCTAAAAAACTTCCTACATGCAAAGTGCTTGGTTCTTAAATGAAGCTGATAGCAAAGGAGAGAGAAGGAGGGACAGACTGCATGGTTATCAATCTCTATTGAGAGTTTTTTTCAAAAGGACTTAATATAAAGTATAAAGAGAAAAAAAAAAAGGTTGAATTATGAGTCCATTATTAGGGAATTTGGGGATAGTGAATATCTGCTGCTCAGATTTTACTCTGAGCTCCAGACCCATATACCCAACAATCAGTATCTCTATCTGGAACTCAGTTCAGTTCAGTTCAGTCGTTCAGTCGTGTCCGACTCTTTGTGACCCCATGAATCGCAGCACGCCAGGCCTCCCTGTCCATCACCAACTCCCGGAGTTCACCCAGACCCACGCCCATGGAGTCAGTGACGCCATCCAGCCATCTCATCCTCGGTCGTCCCCTTCTCCTGCCCCCAATCCCTCCCAGCATCAGAGTCTTTTCCAATGAGTCAACTTTTTGCATGAGGTGGCCAATGTACTGGAGCTTCAGCTTCAGCATCATTCCTTCCAAAGAAATCCCTGGGCTCATCTTCAGAATGGACTGGTTGGATCTCCTTGCAGTCCAAGGGACTCTCAAGAGTCTTCTCCAACACCACAGTTCAAAAGCATCAATTCTTCGGCACTCAACTTTCTTTACAGTCCAACTCTCACATCCATACATGACCACAGGAAAAACCATAGCCTTGACTAGACGGACCTTTGTTGGCAAAGTAATGTCTCTGCTTTTGAAAATGCTATCTAGTTTGGTCATAACTTTCCTTCCAAGGAGTAAGCGTCTTTTAATTTCATGGCTGCAGTCACCATCTGCAGTGATTTTGGAACCCAAAAAAATGATGTCTGACATTGTATCCACTGTTTCTCCATTTATTTCCCATGAAGTGATGGGACCAGATGCCATGATCTTCGTTTTCTGAATGCTGAGCTTTAAGCCAACTTTTTCACTCTCCTCCTTCACTTTCATCAAGAGGCTTTTTAGTTCCTCTTCACTTTCTACCATAAGGGTGGTGTCATCTACATTTCTGAGGTTATTGATATTTCTCCCGGCAATCTTGATTCCAGCTTGTGCTTCTTCCAGCCCAGCGTTTCTCATGATGTACTCTGCATATAAGTTAAATAGGCAGGGTGACAATATACAGCCTTGAACTTTCACTTTCATCAAGAGGCTTTTTAGCTCCTCTTCACTTTCTGCCATAAGGGTGGTGTCATCTGCATATCTGAGGTTATTGATATTTCTCCCGGCAATCTTGATTCCAGCTTGTGCTTCTTCCAGCCCAGCGTTTCTCATGATGTACTCTGCATATAAGTTAAATAAGCAGGGTGACAATATACAGCCTTGACGTACTCCTTTTCCTATTTGGAACCAGTCTGTTGTTCCATGTCCAGTTCTAACTGTTGCACCCTGACCTGCATACAGATTTCTCAGGAGGCAGGTCAGGTGGTCTGGTATTCCCATCTCTTTCAGAATTTTCCACAGTTTACTGTGATCCAAACAGTCAAAGGCTTTGGCATAGTCAATAAAGCAGAAATAGATGTTTTTCTGGAACTCTCTTGCTTTTTCCATGATCCAGCGGATGTTGGCAATTTGATCTCTGGTTCCTCTGCCTTTTCTAAAACCAGCTTGAACATCTGGAAGTTCACGGTTCACGTATTGCTGAAGCCTGACTTGGAGAATTTTGAGCATTACTTTACTAGCATGTGAGATGAGTGCAATTGTGCAGTAGTTTGAGCATTCTTTTGCATTGCCTTTCTTTGGGATTGGAATGAAAACTGACCTTTTCCCGTCCTGTGGCCATTGCTGAGTTTTCCAAATTTGTTGCCATATTGAGTGCAGCACTTTTACAGCATCATCTTTCAGGATTTGGAATTGCTCAACTGAAATTCCATCACCTCCATTAGCTTTGTTCATAGTGATGCCTTTTAGGTATACGCTATTTGAAGAATTATTGTGTTTCTTGGATGATAATCATAAAGCTGATGTTTATGAGCTGGCTCTGTTTACAGATGATCATGGATAACATAGTAATTACATCCCAGGATTTTTCTCCTTCCAGGGTTTTTAGGTGGTCAGTAGGACCTTAGAGGAAACTACCCTACATAGCCTCCTGCCTCCTCATCCCCTAAACAACAACAGCAGCAAACTCAGTCATCACCTGGTCAGCCTGCTAAGATGGGTAGAGGGGAGGAAGGGTCTGGATCAGTTACTTGATCCTGACCCCTATCCCCTTCATTTGGATACACAAAGCATGTTTCCAGGTGTCCACTGCTCCTGGGCCTTTGAGTGTCTCGGGCCCCCCCAACAGCGCTGTCTCCACCACAATCCATACTTTGATCTTTGCAGTCAGATAGAATAGGAAGTAAAAGTCCCCTGCTTAGTTGGCCATGGCATCTCCTTCCAGCCTGCGGATTTTCCCCAGGACTGACTCTCAGTGAAGCCATCTTTGTCTCTTTGTTAAGTCTCTCCCCACCCCTGAGGCAGAGCGATTTGGACACAGGGTCCTGGAGGACTGATCAGAGTGGTGGGCATCCCCACCAATGCCTCATGAGTTGGCATCTTGGGAACCTGTCCTGAGTCTCTGCAGTACTCTACTAAGGTGCAAATGAACTTGTCCCAGCATCTGCGGAGTCCACTGGGCCAGTGTCAGTACTGGACCACCTCCCAGCTTCATCTGGGAGTGAAACAGGCGCACAGGCCACCCCCTCACCCCTGGCCAGGCCTTTGCCTTAAGCCATCTAGCCAACAAACCCAATGGGCCATGGTGGCAAATGTTCAAATACAAGAACATTTTCCTCTTGGCCTTAATGCACGTCTAAGGTGGTAGGTTCGTGCCTGGAAATGTCTATGTAGATACCTTCCCATCTGTATTACCTAACCGTGGGTTTAGGTTATCTTTCCTGAAAGGATGGGTTCCCCATAACTGAGACAAGACTTGAAAGCACAGCATGGCCCTCATGCTATGTCTGGGAAAGCTTTAGGTCTCCCAGCTATACCCATACTTTGCTGTGCTTAAAGAGATGCTTATGACCTTGAGTCTGTGGACAGGCTAAGGAATTTTAGGTCCCCCCAGATGAGACTCACTTCTCAGTAGTCTAAGCATCAACCCCTTGAACACACCCTGCCCAGCTCTGACTGAGGTGTATACCCAGCCTGAACAGAAAAACACAGGCACTCCAGATTTCTAGTTGCCAAAGGCAAGCGCTAGACTCCTGTTTGCTTTGCAGCAGGTCTGTGAGTCCCATGTGGCATCATATTAAATTATATAGGCAGCCACTTGTTCTCAACTGATGCACTGAGCTGAGAGTTGTGGGTTGAGCAGGCAGCCTTCTCCTCGGGAAATGGCTGAAAAGATGCTGTAGCTCCACAGACCTCCGGACCTCGGAAACTGGGCCTGAAAGCAAAAGAGGGAGGGCCACCGCAGGGAGGGCTCAGCTCTGGGCAGAAGATACCATGATTGTGGCTGAAATCCTAGACCATGGGCTGCGGGGCACTTTGCCCTAAAGGTGGGTCAGAGTCTGGCTGAAGCTGGATGTGCTACGGTAGGGGTGGTTCTCTGCTGGGGGTGCCCTGGCCACCTCCTGGTTGCATTTCTTGTGTTTGGGCTTCTGCGATGGCAGTGCCCCTCCTCTTGCCTCTGAAGGTTTGTTGTGTCAATCTGACCTGCATTAGCCTAGCTCTGTTGTTAGAGAGAGCTCTGGAGGGATGGGGTGTTATAGGTGGGGGGAGAGTGTGGGGGTGTGTGTAAGATGTTTAGAGGTTGGGGGTGGCAAAAAGAGGATGAACATGGAAATTAAAGAATGAAGGGCTTTTGAAAGAAAAGAGCTACCTAATTTTACTGCTTGCTGTCCTCTGCTCCCTTGTAAAGGTAAATCTAAGCATGCATTCTGAAAGTGTAGTGAGAAGCTTTTGGCTTCCGTGAGCTATTAGTCTGCTAAATGCTTTTCCTGAGACCTAACAGCCAGCTCTGCCCAGTAGCTGGAGCAGGGAGGGTGTTGTAATTCTCATTAGTGACAGTAATATCAACTGGACAAATATCTTACTTCAAGAGCTCATAATCACTGATGCCTAATGGACCTTTGAAATTCTCCCAAATAGTTTGGAATAAATAGATAAAGACAGGGACTGAAATGGGTTTGACTGATGTGCATGCAAGTCCTTGGCAAGACTCTCCACTCGGTTTCCTCTCAGATTAAACATGGCTTGAACCTAAACATTTTGGGTTTATGCCTGGGCTGAAATTCCTCCCCATAGACCTTGACAGGTTAAAGATTACATCATTTTCGGCTCTTGGATCCGGGTTCTGAAAAGACCACAACTAGTAGAGGAATGAGAAAGGTAGCTGTGAGCAACGTTTAGTCAACGTGGGTGCCCGAGGGATGGCTGTGTTGACAGTCTCCTTGGCTCCCCTGAAGATGTGCAGGGGGGACCTGACTCCTCCCGGGGGCCCACAGTGCTTTTATGACAGATTCACAGCTGGTTGATGAATTGATGGACCCCAGAGTCGCTCATTTGCACCCTCTGGGAAAGCACTTGTGTTGAAAGTCCCAGCATCTCTTGAGGGAAAGAAGGAGACTTGAGGGATCCTGAAGTTACAGCTGACCCTGGGACGCTCCAGAGCAGAGCTGGGTATCAAAATTGGGGCAGGGGGTGGAGCAGACGCAGAGGGAAGGAAGGGATGGAGAGAAAAGAACCCAGGCTGATGCTGAGTGAGAGGCATTTTGTTGTTTCATTTAATACATTGTGGAGACCATTGAAAAGGATGATTTTCCCCTTTATTTACTAGATATTTATATATGTTTTCCTTATATTAATTGCCATGTAATATAGTGTATTAAATTTCCCTAGGGACTTTGATAGACTATTATTATGGATTTTTAGAATGAAGTTGTTACCCATTAAGAATATTAATCATGCTTACCCTGTTAGTTCCATTTTTTGTTTCCAGATTGACCTTATTCTTAGTTGCTTGACCTGATCTGCCTCCTTATTTTTTTTTTTTTCTGCCTCCTTATTTTATAAAACAAGCCTTTGGTTTCCTTCTGCTTTTCTTCACCCAGAATCTAGTTCTTCAGTATCATGAAACACACACACACAAACAAGAACTTCTTGCTATAAAAAACTTCTGATTCTAAAGTAGAAAGAATAGCATGGTACACACCTTTAAGCCCATCACTCTCTTCAACACGGATTAATCCATGGCCAACCTTGTTTCATGTATACCTCCCATCTAACCCTCGCCCCCACCAGAAGATTCTTTTGCAGTGAATCCCAGGTATACCATTTCAATATTTTTATTTCAGTTATAGCTCTTAAAGATAAGGGTTTCCCCCTTATCTTTACACAATTATTATATTACACAATTATTATATTACATGTAAATAAAAGTCTAATAATTCCTTAACATGTTTAGCTATTCAGTCTCATAATTTTAATCATTTATTATTTTTAGTTTGTTGAAATCAAGATCAAAATAAGACCCGTGCCTGGCAATTAATTGATATTATACCAGACCTCATTTTTTCCTTGGAATATATGTACTGAAGAAACTCACTGAGTTCCCACAGTCTAGATTTTGCTAGCCATATCTTGACAGTGCCAGTTACCATGTTTGTCTGTCCCCTGTGTCTCCTGAGAATTGAGAGGTAGGCCTAGAACTGATGGCGGTGTGTCCCTCTGGGAGCAGGAGGAAGGAGAGGCATGATGTCTGGTTGTCACTGGTTTGTCAGGATCCATTACTGCTCATTGCCTGGAAACTTTCATTCATTAGGGGTTTCCAAATCATCGTGTTCTAATTCATCTATCCTATCATCATTTATCAGCTGAAATGCTTTATAAAGATAAATGTTGCCTCATTAAGCATTTGATCAATGCAAGTATGGTTTGATTTAAAGAGTGAGATAAACATCAGATATTTTCTCTTTATTCACCAGTTTTCAGAATGAAGGGGTTTCCTAGCATCTTCCAGAGGTGACAGAGAGGTGTTGAGTTTTGTTTTGTTTTTCTGCATCGTTATTGACGCGTGGATTTAACTATATTTGATGTATTTGGACCCCTGCAGTTATCCATGATGATGGTCAAACTTTTCAGTCTTTGGCCAGTGAAAGCCTCTTGGATGTGATCTTAATCAGGTACAAGTTCATACCTAACTGATTTCTAGCAATAAGATGCTCCAGGTTCATCTTGTAGATTTTCTGCCTCAGAGCTAGAATTGACCCTTTGTCCAAGAAGCCCTGATTCCTTTTATAGGAAATGGCATTAGGTTTAGAGCCCACAATCCAGGTGCTATGCATGTTGAACAGCTTCTTTTTCCACCTGTGAAAATCCAGCCAAAGCACAGTCTACACCACCACTCGTTAAAACTGTGACAGTCATTACCCCTCTGTCATCTCCATCTGGCCTTCACCTTGCCTCCAGACCACCTCCCAGTCTCTGTAACATCCACAAAATATTGCTTCTTAACATTCCTGGGTGCTTTCACCATGCCCCTTGACCCAAAACTTCCTTCTGCATTATAAAGCATTTCATGGGCCTTTTTCTACTGTCTCTTTCACAATCCTATCTGTCCTTAGAGATAGGACAACCCAAGACCTGACAGGACAACCTTTGTCCTGTCAACCCAAGACAAAGGGATAGGTCATCATTTCTTAAAAGTCTCCTCCAACTTTGTTCTTAAGCTCTGTTATCTCGCCAAAGTCTTGCCTGTTTTCATGAGATCATCTCTGAGCAGTCCTACTGTCTCCCAGGGCTTGTCCACATTCCTAGACACACTCTGGGGAGAAGTGGGCTAGCAGTTACCAAATGCTCACTGGGGCATGTCCTACTGTGCTGGGCATTTCATGTGTGCTGTGTCATCTAAGCTTCTTCACAGTCTTGTGAGCTAAGAATTGTGATTTCCATTTCAGAGGGGACAAAAGTTATTAAATAAGAGGCCGAGCTGGGGTTCATCCTTTCTTCAGAGCTCAGGCCAGCTCAGATCACCTAATCATGGTGCTAGATTCCAGGAGGACTTCTGCATGGATGGATCCACTAAGGAATCTTCCTGAGCCCTCTGCAAACCTGCAGAGCTCTGCTCTCCTTATCCTACATTGCTTTCAGGAGCAAATCCACACCTTGTGTGTTCTGGTTCTTGGCTTAACTCTCTGACACCTCACAGACTCATTGCGCTCCAGCAGTCATCCTGAAAATGGGTCTGTTCTCCTGTCTCCTCTTCACCTGATAAACTCCAGCTTCTCCTTTAAGAAGCAACTGAAGCATCTCTTTCAAGGAGTTCCCCCTCGACTCCACCTCCAGATGAGTTAAGTGATGCTGCTTTGGCTCTCCCAGGGAACCATGCTCTGGGAGTGGGTCTTATTCATCCCTTTGACCCCAATTCCGATAATTTGTGAAACTGGATCAAATGACAGGTTGTACAGAAAGAAGTTGCAGTGGAAGTGTTGGGCAGCCAATCAGAACACCAAACACAGTAAAGGCATCTCGGATTTACTACAATTTCGTTTAATAGGTTCTCTGTATAGTACCTGGCCCAGGAAAGTTGCTCAGCAACACTGTTAAATCCATACTTATACAAATGAATGAGTGTTTGGTACCAGTCATCCTTTGCTTGCTCACATGGATCAAATGTTACCTTCCTTGAAATGGTTTTTATAGTTTCTTGTGGCCTCTGTCACTCTCTGCTTCCGTTGTACATGTGCATTTTTGTCCATAAGTTAAATTATGCTCTGGGCCTGGAAGATGCAACTGGCATGAGGCTCCCACCGCATTGCCTTGCAGGTAGTCAAGACTCAATAATTATCCATGGGATTTAACCAGATGGCAGGTTGTACAGAAGGAAGTTACAGTGGAAGTGCCGGGCAGGCAATCAGAACGCCAAACAGACAGTTAAAGGATCTCTGATTTACTACAATTTCTNACCCAAAACTTCCTTCTGCATTATAAAGCATTTCATGGGCCTTTTTCTACTGTCTCTTTCACAATCCTATCTGTCCTTAGAGATAGGACAACCCAAGACCTGACAGGACAACCTTTGTCCTGTCAACCCAAGACAAAGGGATAGGTCATCATTTCTTTAAAGTCTCCTCCAACTTTGTTCTTAAGCTCTGTTATCTCGCCAAAGTCTTGCCTGTTTTCATGAGATCATCTCTCAGCAGTCCTACTGTCTCCCAGGGCTTGTCCACATTCCTAGACACACTCTGGGGAGAAGTGGGCTAGCAGTTACCAAATGCTCACTGGGGCATGTCCTACTGTGCTGGGCATTTCATGTGTGCTGTGTCATCTAAGCTTCTTCACAGTCTTGTGAGCTAAGAATTGTGATTTCCATTTCAGAGGGGACAAAAGTTATTAAATAAGAGGCCGAGCTGGGGTTCATCCTTTCTTCAGAGCTCAGGCTGGCTCAGATCACCTAATCATGGTGCTAGATTCCAGGAGGACTTCTGCATGGATGGATCCACTAAGGAATCTTCCTGAGCCTTCTGCAAACCTGCAGAGCTCTGCTCTCCTTATCCTGCATTGCTTTCAGGAGCAAATCCACACCTTGTGTGTTCTGGTTCTTGGCTTAACTCTCTGACACCTCACAGACTCATTGCACTCCAGCAGTCATCCTGAAAATGGGTCTGTTCTCCTGTCTCCTCTTCACCTGATAAACTCCAGCTTCTCCTTTAAGAAGCAACTGAAGCATCTCTTTCAAGGAGTTCCCCCTCGACTTCCACCTCCAGATGAGTTAAGTGATGCTGCTTTGGCTCTCCCAGGGAACCATGCTCTGGGAGTGGGTCTTATTCATCCCTTTGACCCCAATTCCGATAATTTGTGAAACTGGATCAAATGACAGGTTGTACAGAAAGAAGTTGCAGTGGAAGTGTTGGGCAGCCAATCAGAACACCAAACACAGTAAAGGCATCTCGGATTTACTACAATTTCGTTTAATAGGTTCTCTGTTAGTACCTGGCCCAGGAAAGTTGCTCAGCAACACTGTTAAATCCATACTTATACAAATGAATGAGTGTTTGGTACCAGTCATCCTTTGCTTGCTCACATGGATCAAATGTTACCTTCCTTGAAATGGTTTTTATAGTTTCTTGTGGCCTCTGTCACTCTCTGCTTCCGTTGTACATGTGCATTTTTGTCCATAAGTTAAATTATGCTCTGGGTCTGGAAGATGCAACTGGCATGAGGCNCAGGAATCCCTCAGAAGAAATGGAGTAGCCATCATGGTCAACAAAAAAGTCCGAAATGCAGTACCTGGATGCAATCTCAGAAATGACAGAATGATCTCTCTTCGTCTCCAAGGCAAACCATTCAATATCACAATTATCTATCTATTATCTATTTATTTTTGGCTGTGCTACTTGCAAGATCTAATTCCTCAACCAGGGATTAAACCTGGGTCATAGCAGTGACAGCGCCAAGTCCTAACCACTGGTCTGCCAAGGAATTCCCTCACTGACTTTTACAATGAATGTATTTGTTACTTTTGGGGTCTGATAGGGAGCGTGAACTCTCTCCTAATATTTTGCCAAAGATTTTCTAAAACAGAGGGCAGGGTGCACAAGTTCAGTTTGTAGTGCAGAATTTCTCATCCTATGCCGGATGCTTTACCCACATCGCTGATAACTTTTGCACCATGGACAGCCCTCCATCTACCCACTTGTTAGTCTCCAACTCAGTGCCCTAATATAGGGCACAACCATTATATTCAGTATATAGCAATAAAGGACCTACTATGTGCCAACTGTTATGCTGGGCACTGGAAACTGCCAGTAGGGGCCAAGGCTCCAGTTATACCACTACCCTGAAAATCAGATAAGAAAAAGCAGGAGCCTTCTGGGGGAAAGTGGCATTGTTTAATGCTCAGTGAATTCAATCTGCTTAAAAATTGCTTAAACTTGGCATCATCAGGCAAACAGCTTTGGAATTTAGCAAAAAACAAAATTACATACTGAGTAACTATTGTGGCAAGAATATTATTTTCCCTCACGCTCTACCAGAGAAAGACCTGGGGCATGGTCTTGTTATATCAATCTGCTAGAGAGTTTAAAAATGGTAGCTGACAGATAAAGACATCCTGAGAAAAGAAAAATACAGATCAATATCCCATATGAATTTTGATGCAAAAATTCTTTTTTTAAAAATTAAGTAATTTATTTTAATTGGAGGCTAATTACTTTACAATATTGTAGTGGTTTTTGCCATACATTGAATGAATCAGCCATGGGTGTTCCCCATCCTGAACCTCCCTCCCACCTCCCTCCCCATCCCATCCCTCAGGGTCATCCCAGTGCACCGGCCCTGAGCACCCTGTCTCAGATGCAAAAATTCTTAACAAAATACTAACAGACAAAATCCAGTAGCATAATAAGAGGATTATCTACCCTGACCAAGTAGAATTTATGTCAGGAATGCAAAAGTGGTTCAACATATAAAAATTAATGTGTCAATACAATACACTGCATGAATAGATTGAAGGGAAAAGACACATGATCATATTAATTGATGTAGAAAAAGTATTTGACAAAATCCAACACCCTTTTATGATAAAAGCATTCAACACACTAGAAATAGGACATAACTTCCTCAACTTGTAAAGGGCATCTACGAAAACCCCATAGTGAACATCATATTTAATGGTGAAAAACTGAAAGCTTTTCCTTTAGATGAGGAACAAGACTAGAATATCCATTTTCACCACTTCTATTCAATATTATACTGGAAGTTCTAGTCAAAGCAATTGGACAAGAAAAAGAAGTAAGACATCCAAACTGGAAAGAAAAAGTAAAACTATATTCACAGATAATATAATCTTACATAAAGAACATCCTCAGTTATTAAAAAAAAGGATATTTAAGTTAGCAAACAAATTCAGCAAAGTTGCAGGATACAATATCAACATACACAAATTAGTGGTATTTCTATGCACTAGCAATGAACATCTGAAATGAAATTAGGAAAACAACTTTGTTACAATACTATCTAAAAGAATAAAATGCCTAGGAATAAATTTAACCAAGTAGGTGAAAGATTTCTACACTTAAACCACAAACACTGCTAAAATAAAGAAGACCTAAATAAATGGAAAAGCTCCCATGTTTATAGATTTAATATTAAGATAACAATATACCCCAAAGAGATCTCTAGATTCAGTGCAAACCTTATCAAAATTCCAATACTCTTTTTTACAAATATGGAGTAACTGATCCCGCAATTCATATGAAATTGCAAGGATACTGAATAGGCAACAAACACTTGAAAAAGAACAAAATTAGAAGACTCGTACCTCCTGATTTAAAAACTTACTACAAAGCTACAATGATCAAAACAATACATTATTGGCATAAGGATAGACATGGCATGGATTAATGGAACAGAATTAGAGTCCAGAAAGAACCCCATATACGTCAATTAATTACTCTTTCCTCATTCAATGGTCTCAAGGGTACCAAGACCATTCAATGAGGAAAAGTAATCTTCAACAAAAAGTGATGGGAAAACTGAATATATAAACATATATCCATTGTATACATAAAAATACATGTAAACACAGGCAAAAGAATGAAGTTCACACCATATACAAAAATTAACATGGATGAAAGAGCTAAATATAAGAACTACAACTATAAAATTTTTATTAGAAAGCATAGAGGTAAATCATCATGATCTGGAAGTAGATTTGACAGTAGATTTTTAGAAATGACACCAAAAGAACAAGAACAAAAGAAAAATAGGTAAATTATACTTCATCAAAATTAAAATTTTTAGTGCATCAAAAGACATTATCAAGAAAGTTAAAAGACAGCCTACAGGGACTTCCCTGGCAGTTCAGTGGTTGCTGTGCTGTGTTCAGTTGCCCAGCTGTGTTTGACTCTTGGCAATCCCATGGACTGTAGCCCTTCAGGCTCCTCTATCCACGGAATTTCCCAGGCAAGAATACTGGAGTGGGTTGCCATGTCCTCCTTCAGGGGATCTTCCTGACCCAGGAATCAAACTTGCATCTCTTGCATCTCCTGCATTGGCAGGCAGATTCTTTACCTCTAGCACCACCTGGGAAGCCCCTGGTAGTTCTGTGGTTAGGACTCTGCAATTTTTTTTGCAGGGAACATAAGTTCTATCCTTGGTTGGGAAACTAAGATCCTGCATGACGCATGGCATGGCCAAAAAAGAAAAGAAAAAGAAAAAAACAGCCTACAGAAGGAGAAATATATGCAGGTCATATATTTCAACATATTTCATAAGGTCCTAGTACACAGATACATTAAGAGTGCTTATAACAACAAAAAGACAATCTAGTTTAAAAAAATGGGCAAAGGACTTCAATAGACTTTCACCAAAGAAGATATGTAAATAGCCAACAAACACATGAAAAGATGGTCAATATCATTAGTTGTTAGGGAAATGCAAATCAAACTCACAACGAGATGCTACTCACACCCTGTAGGATGGCTATAATATTTCTTAAACCCCAGAAAACAATGGTTGGCAAGGAGGTAAAGAAGTTGGAACCCTCATAGATTGCTGGTGGAAAACAGTTTGGCTCTTACTCAGTAAGTTAAACATAAAATTACTCTATGACCCACTCCTTATACACACAAAAGCAATGAAAACATGTTCAAGCATGACAAATAGCATGAATGTTCATAGCAGCACTATTCATAATAGCCAAAAGGTAGAAACAACTCAAATATCCATTAATAGATTAATTAATGTCTGAAATGTAGTATACCTGTGCAATGGAATATTATTCAGCCATGTAAAAGAATGAAGTACCGATACATGCTATGACATGGAGGAACCATTAAGACATTATGCTGAGTGAAATAAGCCAGGCACAAAGAGGCACACTATACGATTTCATTTGTAGGAAATGTCAAGAATAAGCAAATGCACAGAGACAAAAAGCAGATTAGTGATTGCCAAGGGCCAAGCTGAGGAGAGTGCTGCTTAATGGGTACAGGGTTTCCTTTGGGAGTGATGAAAATGTTCTGGAAATGGATAATGGAGATGTTTGTACACCATTGTGAATGTATTAAATGTCACTGAATTGTACACTTTAAAATGAGTAAAATGGTGAATTTTATGTCATATGTGTTTTATCAATACAAATACAATGGTGCCTGGCACTCCTGGTGGCTGTAACTTTGTCATTGAAATGAGGTTTACGATAGGGTTTTCCTAACACGGAGCACACATATGTCATAATGTTAAGTGAGGAAAGCAGGGCACCACATTTTTCACACAATATGTTCTCAGCAACATAGAAACAAGCAAAAACATGTATGGAACAAAGCAAATATTGTAAAATGTTTACAATGGTTGTCTCTGGGTTGTGGGGCTCTGGCTGACTTTGTTATCTTTTTACTTTCTAATACCTTCCATTTTTTTCTTTTAAAAAACATGTACAGTATCACTTTTATAATGGAAAAAAAAACACTTCTTTTTCTAAAAGGGGAGAAACAATAAATGTAATTTAAAATAAAAGGAAACAGAGGGTAGAGGCAAAGAGACACAGAGGAGCCAAATCAAGAGAGAACACACTTCAGGGGAGCAATCATGCAATTTGAACTTGAAAATTGCCAGGGAACAGATGGCAGCATCCAAGCAGACATCTGCAGTGGATAGTTTAATCATATGCAAAAACACAAGTAGCTTTGAAGCAGGCCCTGGAGAGGCCCAGCAGAGAGCGCTGGTTGGCTGGCCAAACAGAAGGACAAAGCTCCTGTCCCACCTCATCACAGCCCAGCCTCCTTGGAGCCCTGCTTGGGGGCCTGGAGCCCGCAGAAAGGGCTCAGTGTAGGTGTGCTTGCATGTGTGAGGGCGCGAAAGAGCTGGTGGAGAAGAGACCTCTGATAATGACAATGGCAAACAGGGCAGCTGACATTTATATGGGGCTTTAGAGTTTTATCAACTTTTTCACATATGTGACCGAAGCGTTAGTTATTGCCTGAATTTGTTACTTATTGCATCTACTTTCATAACATCCCTGCGAGGTAGGTCATTATTCCTCCTGTTTTACCATGGAGGAACAAGGCATAGAGAAGTGATGCTAGTTTATTTAACATTCATATAGTGCTCACTATGTGCCAGATACTGTCTTTTTTTTTTTTTTTCAGATACTGTCTTAAAAGCTTTCACATGGGAGAGGGATAAATTAGGAATTTAGGATTAACATGTACACACTACTATACACACTCTATTATATGTAACATAGATAACCATATATCACAGGGAATTATATTCAATATCTTATAATAACCTATAATGGAAAGAAACCTGGAAAAGAATGTGTGTGTGTATCCTGAGCTTCCCTGGTAGCTCAGACGGTAAAGCATCTGCCTGCAATGTGGGAGACCTGGGTTCAATCCCTGGGTCAGGAAGACCCCCTGGAGAAGGAAATGACAACCCACTCCAGTACTCTTGCTTGGAAAATTCCATGGATGGAGGTAGGCTACAGTCCATGGGATCACAAAGAGTTGGACATGACTGAGCAACTTCACTGGTTCACTGGTATATATATATCTGTCCCTTTGCTGAGCACCTGAGGCTAAACAACATTGTAAATCAACTATACTTTAATAAAAAATTTTAAAATATTCAAATGCTTTTACCTGCATTCATTTCCCATGTTCATGCAGCTAGGGAAGGGTTAAAACTGGGGCCTGAATCTGGCCTTTATGGATTTCACTACACCACACTTCTGCTCAACCTAGCCCAGATTCTGCCTGCAATGCAGGAGACCCAGCTTCGATCCCTGGGTTGGGAAGATCTCCTGGTAAAGGAAATGGCAACCCACTCCAGGATTGTTGACTGGAGAATTCCATGGACAGAGGAGCCTGGCAGGCTACAGTCCATGGGGACACAAAGAGTTGGACACGACTGAGTGACTAACACACACACAAGCAGTCATGTCCACAAGTGGTTTCTATCTATCATTAATCCACACATCCACCATTTTTCTGATTAGAAATATAATGCCTTATTTATAAAGATTGTAAACATTACTGAAATAAATAACATAGAAAGTAAAAATGCCCCTAAACCCTCAAACCTAAAGATACTCATTCTTACCTGTTTGGTATATATTCTTTCAGATTTTTTCTAGTGTTTGCCAGCGCACACATTTTTCTCTTATTTTTGAAATAGGATCTGGCACATAGATAATACTTTCTGCCATTTATGTAACTCCCATTTCACATAATAGTAAACTTTGGAAATCTCTCCAAGACTCTATACATCTACTTTGTTTTATGACTCCATTGTATACAGATAACAATTAACTAGTCACTTCTTGATAGACATAAAGATTTTCCTATTTTTTCTCAATTACAAACAATGCTGCAATAAATATCCTTGTTCAGTTCAGTCTCTCAGTCTCTCAGTATCCTACTCTTTGCGACCTCATGGACTGCAGCATGCCAGGTCTGTCTGTCCATCACCAACTCCTGGAGCTTACTCAAACTCATGTCCATTGAGTTGGTGATGCCATCCAACCATCTCATCCTCTGTCGTCCCCTTCTCCTCCTGCCTTCAATCTTTCCCAGCATCAGGGTCTTTTCAGATAAGTCAGTTCTTCCCATTAGGTGGCCAAAGTATTGGAGTTTCAGCTTTAGCATCAGTCCTTCCAATGAATATTCAGGACTGATTTCCTTTAGGATGAACTGGTTGGATCTCCTTACAGTCCAAGGGACTCTCAAGAGTCTTCTCCAACACCACAGTTCAAAAGCATCAATTCTTTGGCATTCAGCTTTCTTTATGGTCCAACTCTCACATCCATACATGACTACCGGAAAAACCATAGCTTTGACTAGACAGACCTTTGTTGGCAAACTAATGTTTCTGCTTTTTAATACGCTGTCTAGACTGGTCATAGCTTTTCTTCCAAGGAGCAAGTGTCTTTTAATTTCATGGCTGCAGTAACCATCTACAATGATTTTGGAGCCACCCAAAATAAAATGTCACTGTTTCTACTGTTTCCCCATCTCTTTGCCAGGAAGTGATGGGACCGGATGCCATGATCTTAGTTTTCTCAGATCATGTTGAGTTTTAAACCAACTCTTTCACGCTCCACTTTCACACTCATCAAGAGGCTCCTTAGTTCTTCTTTACTTTCTGACATAAGGGTGGTGTCATCTGCATATCTGAGGTTATTGATATTTCTCCTGGAAATCTTGATTCCAGCTTGTGCCTCATCTAGCCCAGCGTTTCTCATGATGTACTCTGCATAGAAGTTAAATAAGCAGGGTGACAATATACAGCCTTGACACCAAGTCTGTTGTTCCATGTCCAGTTCTAACGTTCTTTCTTGACCTGCATACAGATTTCTCAAGAGGCAGGTCAGGTGTCTGGTATTCCCATCTCTTGAAGAATTTTTCACAGTTTCTTGTGATCCACATAGTCAAAGGTTTTGGCATAGTCAATAAAGCAAAAGTTTTTCTGGAACTCTCTTGCTTTTTTGATGATCCAGCGGATGTTGGCAAGTTGATCTCTGGTTCCTCTGCCTTTTCTAAGTCCAGCTTGAACATCTGGAAGTTCACAGTTTACATACTGTTGAAGCCTGGCTTGGAGAATTTTGAGCATGATTTTGCTAGCATGTGAGGTGAGTGCAATCACATGGTAGTTTGAGCATTCTTTGGCATTGCTTTTCTTTGGAATTAGAATGAAAACTGACCTTTTCCAGCCCTGTGGCCACTGCTGAGTTTTCCAAATTTGCTGGCATATTGAGTGCAGCACTTTCACTGCATCATCTTTTAAGATTTGAAATAGCTCAACTGGAATTCCATCACCTCCACTAGCTTTGTTCATAGTGATGCTTCTTAAGGCCCACTTGACTTCATATTCCAGGATGTCTGGCTCTAGGTGAGTGATCACACCATCATGATTATCTGGGTCAAGAAGACTTTTTTGTATAGTTCTGGGTATTCTTGCCACCTTTTCTTAATATCTTCTGCTTCTGTTAGGTCCATACCATTTCTGTCCTTTATTCTGTCCTTCATAGATTCTGCCAAATTGCCTGCCAAAAAACTGGACCAATGCACATGTCCTTTAGAAATGTTTGAGAAGACACATCATCTCACTTAATCCTCAATCAACCTTGTAAGGCTGATAGGTAGGAGACTTATTTGGTGGTGACCCTGGGTTGTGCATTCATGCAACTTTGTGGCCCTAAATTCTCATTTTACTGAAGCAAACATTGATGCATTGGGAGGTTAGGTTACTTGCTCAAAGTGACCTACCTGAAGAGTGTTAGAGCTGGGATTCCAACCCAGGTCGTCTGACTCCAGAGTCAATGGTAACCAGGTCCATGGCCATCTTGAGCCTCTTAAAGCTGCTGCAGCCCTCTTAGTGAGGAAATGGTAGGAGGGATCAGGTTGCACTCTGAGCAGTGTCACTGCACCCCTCCTGAATGCAAACAAAAGCCTTGCAGCTCCAATGTTGTCCATCCTTCAGGCCCCTGTCAGTGCCTCAGTGAGAAGCCATCTCCAGAGGCAGAATAAATCAGGTAACTTGGATCAGCCAAAGGCATTGGAGAAATAAATTGCTGTTGCAATATGAATATAATAAGGCAGTTAGGTAGATGGAAATGGTCATCTTTTGATTGTATGAGTGAGTATTATGTGCAGCAAATTTTAAGTTCAAGCTGCCTTTTCCTGGCCTCTCCCCACCACTAGCCACACACTTCTAACTGCCCCCTCCCCCAAATTGTTCAGTTGGTGTGTGCTGTGGCCTCTGGGAACTCTAATCTAACTTTTCATACTATCCCAGGCTAAATATAATTAGGAAGAAGTTCTGCCAAAATAAAGTCACATGTCAAATACAGGTGATATTTTTTTTTAATATCTACTCTTTTGGTTTATGCGCACCAGTATTGACTCATAATAGTCTTGTGCAATCTGGATTTGACTCTATGGCTACGGAAGATGTTAAAATTGATTTTTTTTTGTTACTGAAATTTCATTTGTTTTCTCTGTTCCCTTCCCCCAAATGTGGACCGATGCACTCTCACTAAAAGGAAAAAGGCTGGATTTTTATGGCAAAGCTGACACATATGGCAAAGCCTGACCAACAATATTCCTGGGCTAAGTCAATTCACAGTAGGCCTTGATCTGCGATTTGTGAGTGTCAAATCAAGTGATTGGATGGCTTTCTTCTACATTACTAATAATACTTTCCTGGGCAGAGAAGACATAGAACTTGAACTCTCAGGAGATCATCAGCAACTAATTGTGTACAACTTTGGCAAGACCTTTCACATCCGTTACCACCTGATTCCATTTCAGTGGCACACAGTATGGTTGGTATGGAATGGTGTGAAAGGCAGATTAGAGCTATTCCTGAATAAGAAAAGGATACTGGTAATTATGGATCAACCACAAAACCTAGCATCTATGGGACTCTGGTTCTAGGACATTTTCTCAAGAAAGGCAATGACCAGGTTCAAGGCCTGGTTCCTAGGTTCACCAGCAGCTTGTACTACTTTCAACTCTGGGACCACATTCTGCAAAATGAAGAGTTTATGAAGTGTCTGAGAGGAAATGTGTTTAATTGAGAAAAAGATGTTTGGCTCGTCAACAAGATAATTCCAACTGTTAATGTGAAACTGTGCTGCTGTGAGTAACTGATGAATTGTCTTTCTTAGCAAGGGTAGTGATGGCACAGAACTCTTCTGTTCGCTACTCTAAACAACCCACTCCTAGGCTCAGGTTCTGTCTTCCTCAGAGGTGCCTAAGGTTGCCACAGTTTTGTCATTTTTCTTTTAACTTAGAGCAAATATTATTTTCTGTCTTGTATTTTGGTATGATTTCAAACAGAAAAATCTCAAGAATAGGACAAAAAATTTCTATATATTCTCTACCCAGCTTCACTGACTGTTCCGATTTCCTCATATGTTTTATCTTTCTCCCTCTTGCTCTCCTTATTTTCCCCCACTCCATACACACACTCTCTCTCTCTCACACACACACACACACACACACAAATTATTTCTTAATAATTTGAGATTAAGTTGCAGATGTAAGACTTCATTTCAATCCCTTAATATCTCAGTGTATAATTCCCTGAGAATAAGGAAATTCTCTTATATAACCACAGTACAGTGGTCAAAATCAGGAAGTTTTATATTGATATAATACTAATATCTAATTCATAGTCCATATTCAAATTTATCCAATTGTCCTAATAATTTCTCTTGTCTTACTTTGTCCAGGATCCAACTCAGATCATGCATTTGATTTAGTTATGAGTCTTTATAGATTCTATCTGGAACAGATCCTTTGTCTTTCCCTGCTTTTCATGATGCCAATTGGTCTCATTACTGCTAATGGTAACTTTGATCAATTGATTCTGATAATGACTGTTAGATTTCTCCACTGCAAAGTTACTATTTTTTTCCTTTGTAATTAAGTAATTTCTGGGAGATATTTGGAAACTATGTCAATATCCTGTTCTTATTAAACTTTCACCCAGTAGTTTTATATCTATTAATGATTCATGCCTCAATCACTTATTATTATAATGACTACAAAATGATGATTTTTAGAACTCCATCATTTTCCCTTATTTATTAGTTAGTATTCTATTGTGAGGAAGAGTGTCTTCTTCTTCCACATTTACTTATTCCTCTGATTGTTTATATGTTTATATCAGCATGAACTCATGGACTCTTGGTTTATTCAATAGGTTACAATCTGTTGCTATCATTTATTTTCATGGTCAGATTGGCCCGGATTTGGCCAGTGAGAGCCCTTCAATCTGGCTCTTGTGTCCTTTTGACATATTCCCATTATTTTTTGAGTACTTCCTTAGTTTCTAGCACAATACTAGTGTTACAGGTTTATTTATTAGTTAGTATTCTATTGTGAGGAAGAGTGTCTTCTTCTTCCACATTTACTTATTCCTCTGATTGTTTATATGTTTATATCAGCATGAACTCATGGACTCTTGGTTTATTCAATAGGTTACAATCTGTTGCTATCATTTATTTTCATGGTCAGATTGGCCCGGATTTGGCCAGTGAGAGCCCTTCAATCTGGCTCTTGTGTCCTTTTGACATATTCCCATTATTTTTTGAGTACTTCCTTAGTTTCTAGCACAATACTAGTGTTACAGGCTCATCTTGTACTTTTCCCACTCAGCTCAAGACTCAGCCATTTTACCAAAGAACCCCAGTCCCTTTTAATGGGAAATAGTATTGGTATACCAATTAATTTTTCTTTTAAAAGCAATAGTGATGTGGGAGAACCATTTAAAATGAAACTCTTGTAAGAAAATTGGGTTTTTGGAATTACACATGTATTTCTTTCCATTTTTAAGGAGGAAATTTAAGATTGTTTTTCTCTGGATGATCCCACTTCTCAAATCCAATCTTCTCCATCATTGTCAGCAGCAGCCAAAGTATGGGTGAAGTCATTGATAACAGCATCCAGATAGAATTTTTTCTCATTTCCTGAAATGTTTGTTTATTCTTAGAGGAATATTATTTACTGTTCTTATGGATTTGGGAGGGGGTACAGAGGGAATAGGGGCTATATCCATGCTTAATAGGGCTCTTACTGACTCTGGAGATAGATTTTCACCAATGGTCCGGATGCTGTTTGAGTTAATGGCAGAGGCACATTCTGGAAGCTTTCTGTATTTCTTTGAGCTCAGACTAATGCAAAGGAACAGGAGAGCTATTCCTTTGAGCTACTACCTGAAGGCATTTGGTTTTTCTCTGTTGTGAAGGCTTGAAAATGAAAGCGAAAAGTCCAAGCTGGCTCTGCTTACAAAAACTGAGCTAAGGACTAATAGGTTAAGCCTGAAAAGCTCACTCAAAGCAGTTTCAAGTAACTTTATCTTTGATGGAAAGAACCAGAAATATGGCTCTATTAAATCCATATACTTAGTGGTGGTCTTTGAAAGCCTAATCTGGCCAGTGAATGGCAATGGTCTTTCCTACACTTTGCTGGTAAATGACTAAATCTAACTGAAGTGTTAAAGTATTAGATGGCCCTCATTTGTTTTTTCTCTTTTGTACACTTTTTAATGTACAATCTATCCTCTTGTTCTCATTAAGTCCTGGTGGACATAATATACAAATAATCCAATACAATGAACAAGAAAAGAAAACACAACCTAAAATAACAGTTAGTAAAAGGAGTAGAAAATGTTATTTTTATTATTCTCGTGTCTTCAAATGTTCTTTTCAAACCTTAGACCAGGGATTTCTAACCTGAGGTGCAGAATGGCTTTGACGGGTGAGCAAAGCCCTTGAGATGGTATGCACCATGCTAAAAATGTAAGGTGAATTTTTCCCCCCAAGGACAGTCTGTAGTTTTCATCATATTCTAAAATAACATAATTGCTGCCTTTTACTGAGTCCTTGCTGTGTGCCAGGCACTTTATGGATGAGGAAAGAGAGGCTCTGAGAGTTTAAATAAATTGCTGAAGGTCACCCATCAAATAAGTAGCGGACCAAGGATTTGAACAAAGATCTGTCCTGTTGCAAAGCCATTCTTTTCACCCTCCATAGCTTGCAGGACCACCTCAAAGGAGTCTGTGGCCCCCCAAAATGTTATGAGACACTGTCTTAGAAGCTTCCTTTGAAGCGAATTGCTGCTGCTGCTAATCCACGTGGTTATCAGCTATGATCACTGCCTGCTACCCACTGAAGGAACTATAATACCACAGAATTTCTTCTACCTCCATGCTGCCATCTGACATCTGGGAAAAAGAGGGCAATTATCTGAATAAATAGGAGTGGTTACTACATGTCTAGCTTCAGTTTTTGCCTAATAAATTGTTATTTATGTTCCATAGAAAGATTATGACCTTTCAAAAATAAATTGTAATGAGCACATTACTAGGTTATAATTCTCAATAAATCTATTTACTCATAAATTATATATGTATATATTTATATATTCATGAGAACAAGGCTTTGGGGGAACATTTGCTGAAAACCATGAACACTACCTGAGTTTAATAAACAAGTATTCATTGTAGTTGTAGATATCTCAGAAATAAACAAAGGGTTTATTTTAATAAAGGTGTTTATTATTTAATAAGAATCAAGGCAAAGGTGCTAATCATTAGTAATTTCATTTTAGAGTAGTTTTAAAGCATCTCTTTATTTAAAAATATATAAATGCAATCCATATTGTTGTGAATAAAATAAACTCAAATAATACAGAAGTATATGAAGTATACAGTAAAACCTACCCTGCATCCTCTCCACAGAGGTGTCATTTTTCTTTTAGAATTTTTTTCCTCTGGATTTATAATGTGTGTATGTATGCACGGGTGTAATGTGTGTGTATAGTTTAAAAAACAAAAGTAATATACCCATATGTACACATAGTTTTACAATTTGATTTATTTTAGCTTAATATGATGAACACATCAGATGTTTAGTAATATACCCACCTCATTCGTTTTGGGGTTTCATATTCCATTGTATAGGTGTACTATAATTTATTTGACTAACTCACCATCAATGGGCATTTAAATTGCTTCCAACTCTGAAGTTACAAATAATGCTACAGTGAATTTTTTTGTACACACATCTTGGTATACATGGGCTTGTAATTTCATAGGACACATGATTAAAAGTACAGTTTCAAGACAAAAGGATATAAGCTTTTATAGTTTAAATTGATTTACCATTTTTGCTAGTTATTAATTTAACTATTCATTAAAATTGATTCAGTTTTTAAATTAAAAGTAAAGACATGCATGGCTAAAATTCAAACAATGCATAAAGATATAAAGTGAAAGTCTCCTTCCACTTCAATCCCTTAGCCCAAGTGCTTCTCCCTAAAAGTAATGATTAATATTTTTATATATCCTTGCAAAAACAATTTAAAACTGTGTTTCAGTGTAAATATTCTTCACTTTTCTCTTTCACATTTGAGATCGTGACCATAAGCATAGTCCTCTGTATTTTTTTTTTTTACATTTTATAGTATATTTTGGAGATATTTCAATATCAGAAAATATAGGGCTTTCTGATTATATAGAATAGAGCTATGGTATAATTTATTCAATGAGCTCCCTTTGAAGGACTTTTAAGTTGTTTCCAGGCTTTAGATGTGACAAAAGTCTAATGTATTTTTAAAAGGAATGGATGGTGACCAAAATTTCTTGAAGTGACAGTTAGGGACTGTCACAAACTAAAATTCCTCTCTAGGTCTGTTGAGCATAATTGCCTATTCTCAGCTCAGACATATGATCCAACAAAGATTTATTCTGACTTGGGAATGTACGAAGGTGAAGAGTCTTCCTAAAGGTATGTAGATTAAATCACTCAGTTAATGCATTTGAGAAATCGCTTCTTGGAAAAGAATAAAGTAACATGAATTGAGTCAGTTCTGCAAAATCTACCCAGTATCAAAGCATAAGGTTGTTGTGTCCATGAAGCTGTTGATTTGCTAAGATTTATTAAATTAATCCATGGAATTCTCCAGCAAGAATACTGGAGTGTGTAGCCATTTCCTTCTCCAGAGGATCTTCCTGACTGGGGGACCGAACCCGAAACTCCTACATTGCAGGCAGATTCTTTCCTGTTTGAGCCATCAGGGAAGCCCATTAATTAATCTAATGCTCCAGCTGTTTTGAATTACTTTATGAACTAACCATTCTTAAAATATGCAGTGACTGATTTTATAGTTTGCATACTATCTAAGACATTTGTCTGGCCCACTATTAAGCCTTCTGTCCAATTATCAGTTCTGATAGGATGCTCTGATGGGCTCTTCTAGCTAAAAGGTGATTTGGTTTTGCCCCTGTACATCAATTCTCTGTGTGATACTCATTTTTCATCATGAATGGTAAGCAAGGGCTATTTGAAGTTCGTTCAAAACTCCTTATTTGTATTCTCCTGCACAGGGTGACATTCGTCTATGGATTCAGAGATGGAAACTTCTAGCCTCTCTCTCTCTCTCTATTGCAGGATTCATTTTTTGTGTCCTTGCCTGGAAACTGAATACAGACACCATTTTGAAAACAATTTTTTTTTCCTCACCATCTTAAAGATGCTCATTTTGTATTTCTTCTACCCTATAGGCAGATGTGTCTGTGACGGTTTCTGGTCACCAATATCTCTCACAAATCTAATAAACACACTCTGAATTATATTTCCAGAGGTCGTGATTGAAAGAAAAATCAGATGTGAAATGTGGTCTAGAAAATGCAAAGATTTAATATGAGGTGATATACCCAAATCACAAGTAGAATTTGGTACCTTAGCAAATGTTCTACTTAATATTCTGTTGGCAAGTACATCCGCAACAAAATGCCTCATGAATATTCAGCTACTCCATACCTCTGTCCTCTAGCTCCCAATGGTTACAATAATACAATTTGGTCTAAAGTGAAGAAGCAAATGGCAGTTAAGTCCACAATCCCCTATGAATTAGTATGGATTATCACCCCTTTAAAATACACAGACAGCAAAACTCATGTAGGTCATTTGCACAAGTGATCTCTTGTTCACAAAAGGTTAATGAGATGAAACACGTTCGTAAGCCCTTCAAAGACAGAGGCCACCCTCCATGGCTTCTGTGGTCTCTCCAGTACAAAAGGACATTCAGTTATTGTTCAACTGCCTGCAGGGTGTGGACTTTTGGATTTGCTTCTTTTAATGAATTTTCATTGAGATAACTGTAGGTTCACATGCAGCTGGAGATCCCTTGTACACTTTACCCAGTTTCCTCCAGTTGTAACGTTTTGTAAAGCTATGGCATAACAACCAGAATATTGACCTGGACACAATCCACTGATATTATTCAGATTTCTCTAGTTTTAATTGTACTCATTCGTGTGTGTGTGTGTGTGTGTGTGTGTATTAAGTTCTATACAGTTCTATTACCTGTGTTGGCTTGGGTATCCAGTGATACAGTCAAGATACAGAGTGGCTAATGGTTTCAACACTGTAATGATCCATCATGTTGCCCTTTTATAAACACGCCCACCTTCCTCCCTTTCCCCACATCTCTGCTTCTCTCATCCCTAAGCTTTGACAACTACAAATAATTTGTCCTCTGTTTCTAAAATTTTGTCATTTCAAAAACATTAACAAATGGAATCATACAATGTGTAACCTTTAAGGATTTGCTTTTTAAGTTTATCTATTTATTTATTTGTACTTTTGACTATACTGGGTCTTCATCGCTGTGCAGGTTTTTCTTAGTTGTGGCAAGTGAGGGCTATCTCTAGCTGCAGTGCATGGGCTTCTCATTGTGGTGGCTTCTCTTGTTGCAGAGCACGGGCTCTAGAATGTGTGGGCTTCGGTAGTTGCAGTACACAGGCTCAGGAGTTGCGGTTTGTGGGCTCTAAAGAATAGGCTCAATAGTTGTGAGACATGGGCTTAATTGCTCCACGGCATGTTGGATCTTCCCGGAACAGGGATTGAACCTGCGTCTCCTGCACTGGCAGGCAGATTCTTTACCACTGAACCACCTGGGAAGCCCAGGATTGGCTTTTATTTACTTAGCATCATTCTCTGGAGAGTCATCCATGTTGTTGTGTTTACCCATAGTTCATTTCTTTCCACTGCAAAGTAAGATCCCATGGTATGGATATATCACTGTTTAGNTTAGAATCAGTAAAGAAATTAAAGAAGATATCAGGAAGAACATTGGTCATCTAACAGATGAAGATACTAATGACATTTAAGGTCTTTCCAACACTAAAATTTTAAAATCCAAAGAACTGTGGCTTCCTGGGGACTTAAAGAGAATTTTACTTCTTTATTTTCAGGACTGCAATCTAATTCAAGTCTCTTTTTACTCTACAATAAAAATCTGTAGGCTGAACTCCTTGGACACTGCTGATTATCTGTCATTCCAGGATTTTCTTAAATGTCCTTTATGTGTCTCAGGAGCAAAAATCAATGTTTCATTCAACTTTATATAGCCCTTGAGCTTTCAGCGAGCTTCCCAGGTGGCACTAGTGGTAAAGAACCTGCCTGCCAATGGAAGAGATGTAAGAGACACAGATTCTATCTCTAGGTTGGGAAGATTCCTGCGGGAGGGCATGGCAACCCACTCTGGTATTTGTGCCTGGAAAATCCCATGGACAGAGGAGCCTGGCAGGATACAGTCCATTGGGTTGCAAAGACTCAGACATGGCTTAGCACACACTTATGCACAAACCTTCAGCAGTGA
>SJXQ01010287.1:0-14839 GCA_006408695.1 Aepyceros melampus
CACAAGGTGGCGGGGGGTGGGGGTGGGGGGAGAGGGGACAGATGGAAGAGGGTGTCCCAGGCTGAGGCTTTGGTTTCAAGACTGCAGTGGGGAGGCTATGGAGGGTATGCTTAGCCCACTCTGGGGGTGAAATCCTAGAAGCCATTCTTGAAACCCACCCCTACCCTAAAACACACACACACACACACATTCAAGTGTGATCCATCAGCGAGTCCTCTAGACTCCTCCAAATCCATCCATAACCAGATCACTCCTCACCGCTCCATACCCCCGTCCTGGTTTTCATCAGTTTTGGCCAGGACCACTGCCTCCTCCCAGGCTCCCAGCTCCAGCCCTTACTCTCCAAGGCCGCCAGAGAGCACTAGTGAGCAGCTGCAAGAGATCACGTCCCACCTCTCCTGAGGCACCTTTGTGGCTCCCACTTCACTCTGAGCAAAAGTCAAAGGCCCACAAATCCTGAATAATCCGTCCTGTCACCTCCCCACTCTCGCCTCCTTCCCCTGCCCCTATTTCTCACTCTGTTCTGCCATATTGACTTCCCTGCTATTTCTCACTCAAACTCATGGTCCTGCCTTAGGGCCTTTGCACTGGCTGTTCTCTCTGCCTGAAACATTTTCCCCCTAGGTATTTGCTTGGCTCTCTCTCCTCTTCCTTCAAGTCTTTCCTCTGATGCCACTACCTCAGCAATGCCTCCCAAACTACCCCTTTCAAATTATATTCCCTTGCCCACCCCCTGCTTTTTCTCATAACACTTACTTTTTTCTGCAGTGTGATATAATTTAATCATCTATCATTGCTGGCCTTCTGCCAGCTGGAAAGTCTGCTCTGCAGGGATTCTGGTCTGTTTTGCTCACAGACGCATACCCAGAGTTGAGAAAGGTGCTTGGCACACCATAGGTGCCCAATAATTTAAAAAAAAAAAAAAAGAGTTTATTTGTTCTGCTTATTGGCTTATTTGACTGCACTGGGTCTTAGTTGCAGTACTTAGTTGCAGTCCAGTTTCCTGAGCAGGGATCGAACCTGGGCCCCTTGCATTGGGAGTGTGGAACCCTAGCCAGTGGACCACCAGGGAAGTCCCCGCCCAGTAAGTGTTGGTGGAGCAAATGAGTTACTCCAGGTTATGTCTCCTTGGCATTGCTCTCCTTCTTCAGTGACCTGTCCTGGGGCCTGACATCATCCCACTGTTTTGGTTGGTTCTCACGGTGACAAGGGAGACACTGTCTCCCAGCCTGGACATCGGAAGGAGCGGCTGTCAGGGCTGGAGCCATACCTGTTCCTCGCGCATGGCCTGCAGCTTCTTGGCCTTGCTCTGCCGGTAATACTCCATGATCATCATGGCCGCGTAGATCTTCCCCACTGTCAGGTCCGTGGCTGGGGGCACAGGATGAGCTCACCATGGGTGAGGGCCCCGGAATGCACCAGCCCCGCCATCCCGAGGCCTCCTCTTCCCCCCCCACCTCTCTGTCCCAGGCCGGGCCTGGCTCTTACACTTGTGGGGGGTGACCAGCAGGTCCAGCGTCTTTTGGGACAGATTGGGCCAGATGGCCATCATCTCCTTCCGCAACTCGGCATCCATTTGTTGTTTGTCAGCTCCGCCTGTGAGTGGGAACAGAGAGGCATCAGCTGGCCTCTGGGGAAGCTGCAAAGCCATAGGCTCCTACTGACCCAGGCTCTGGGCAGGGCCCAGCAGGGCTGGGGCCTTTGAAAGACTGTGTGGGAGACAGTCCAGCATCCAGAGGGACTGACCTGGTTCCCACTTACCAGCTGCATGACATGGGTGTTAGTCTACTGTGCTGTGCCTCAGTTTGCCCATCTTTGAAATGGGGATGATGGCAATAGTACCTGCCTCAGTGAGTTGTCTGAAGATCAAAGTGGTTGATGTGCAGCATTAGAACTATGTCTGCTGTGGGGGGAGAAGGCAATGGCACCCCACTCCAGTACTCTTGCCTGGAAAATCCCATGGATGGAGGAGCCTGGTTGGCTGTAGTCCATGGGGTCGCTAAGAGTCGGACACGACTGAGCAACTTCACTTTCACTTTTAATTTTCATCCATTGGAGAGGGAAATGGCAACCCACTCCAGTGTTCTTGCCTGGAGAATCCCAGGGACAGGGAGCCTGGTGGACTGCTGTCTATGGGGTCGCACAGAGTCGGACACGACTGAAGCGACTTAGCAGCAGCAGCAGCTGCTGTAGGGAGCTTGGGGTAAGCCTCAGGGAATAGTCCTGATAGAGGAGGTTTGTCCCTCAACCAAGTTTCCCCTCCTATGAATGCTGACCTTGGAACTAGCTGACCCCTGGCCCCTCACCCCAGCCATGGTGATTCCTTGTCCCCTCTGCCTGAGTACATGTGAGTGTAGCCCTTCCTGCCTTCCCTGGGATTGGCTGGGGCCATGAGATGAGTTCTTGCCAATAAGATGGTCTTAGTTGCAGTACTTAGTTGCAGTCCAGTTTCCTGAGCAGGGATCGAACCTGGGCCCCTTGCATTGGGAGTGTGGAACCCTAGCCAGTGGACCACCAGGGAAGTCCCCGCCCAGTAAGTGTTGGTGGAGCAAATGAGTTACTCCAGGTTATGTCTCCTTGGCATTGCTCTCCTTCTTCAGTGACCTGTCCTGGGGCCTGACATCATCCCACTGTTTTGGTTGGTTCTCACGGTGACAAGGGAGACACTGTCTCCCAGCCTGGACATCGGAAGGAGCGGCTGTCAGGGCTGGAGCCATACCTGTTCCTCGCGCATGGCCTGCAGCTTCTTGGCCTTGCTCTGCCGGTAATACTCCATGATCATCATGGCCGCGTAGATCTTCCCCACTGTCAGGTCCGTGGCTGGGGGCACAGGATGAGCTCACCATGGGTGAGGGCCCCGGAATGCACCAGCCCCGCCATCCCGAGGCCTCCTCTTCCCCCCCCACCTCTCTGTCCCAGGCCGGGCCTGGCTCTTACACTTGTGGGGGGTGACCAGCAGGTCCAGCGTCTTTTGGGACAGATTGGGCCAGATGGCCATCATCTCCTTCCGCAACTCGGCATCCATTTGTTGTTTGTCAGCTCCGCCTGTGAGTGGGAACAGAGAGGCATCAGCTGGCCTCTGGGGAAGCTGCAAAGCCATAGGCTCCTACTGACCCAGGCTCTGGGCAGGGCCCAGCAGGGCTGGGGCCTTTGAAAGACTGTGTGGGAGACAGTCCAGCATCCAGAGGGACTGACCTGGTTCCCACTTACCAGCTGCATGACATGGGTGTTAGTCTACTGTGCTGTGCCTCAGTTTGCCCATCTTTGAAATGGGGATGATGGCAATAGTACCTGCCTCAGTGAGTTGTCTGAAGATCAAAGTGGTTGATGTGCAGCATTAGAACTATGTCTGCTGTGGGGGGAGAAGGCAATGGCACCCCACTCCAGTACTCTTGCCTGGAAAATCCCATGGATGGAGGAGCCTGGTTGGCTGTAGTCCATGGGGTCGCTAAGAGTCGGACACGACTGAGCAACTTCACTTTCACTTTTAATTTTCATCCATTGGAGAGGGAAATGGCAACCCACTCCAGTGTTCTTGCCTGGAGAATCCCAGGGACAGGGAGCCTGGTGGACTGCTGTCTATGGGGTCGCACAGAGCGGACACGACTGAAGCGACTTAGCAGCAGCAGCAGCTGCTGTAGGGAGCTTGGGGTAAGCCTCAGGGAATAGTCCTGATAGAGGAGGTTTGTCCCTCAACCAAGTTTCCCCTCCTATGAATGCTGACCTTGGAACTAGCTGACCCCTGGCCCCTCACCCCAGCCATGGTGATTCCTTGTCCCCTCTGCCTGAGTACATGTGAGTGTAGCCCTTCCTGCCTTCCCTGGGATTGGCTGGGGCCATGAGATGAGTTCTTGCCAATAAGATGTGAGCAGAGTGAGGTGCCACTTTGGGCATTTAATGGCCAGTGCAGAACCCTCCTGAGTTCTCCTTCTCTCTGTCACAGCAACTGGTAACATTGGGGACAGTGGTTGCGCACTCAGGCCTGGTCCCTAAGTGACTAATGAACAGAAGACCCTGCAGACCCTGGAAGAAGTTCCCACATAATGTAAGTGGGAAGTGAATCTTCGTTGGTTCAAGACCTTGGGGCTCTTTGTTACGGCAGCATATTCTCATTCATCCTGACTGATACATCAGCCTGGACCCTGTTTCGACTCTTGTTTCACAGCCCCCAACACTAGGCACAGAGGTGCTGTCCTAACATTTACCAGCAGTTAGGGGCATTGATGACAGAGCTAGACAAAGGGTCTGAGGGCTTTCTGCTGGGCCAAATATTAACCCTGTGGTTGCTGGATTACGGGAGGAGGTCAAGGAGATCTGGGAGAAGGGCAGGGGCTGGCTATCAGCCGGCTGAGTAGTATTTCAGGGTGTGAACCACCATCCACGGGGGCCTGCTGGCTATAGCTGACCCACCCAGGCAGCCCCAAGAACCCCCTTTGCCTCCACTCCCTGTCCACCTCTTGTCGCCCACCATCTGCTCTCATGGCCCTTCCTTCTCCCACTCCATTTTCCGGACCCAGCCTAGGACTGTCTTTGGACCTCCTGGGCAGTTCCTCCTTCTCAGCAGATGTGGGTCAAAGCACAGACATCTGCCAGGCACTCTGTGCTTTCACTCCTCTTTCTTGTGTGACTCCAGAGACAGGTGTCTTTATTTTGAGAAAAATTCTTTCAGAAGGGTCTTTTGTCAAGTCAAGAACAGATCCTATTCCACAGTGAGGATTTGGAGGCAGTAGGGAGCTGAACTGCCTGGACCAGTGTAGTGGCCTCTGCCCAAGTCCTCCCACACCCACCAGAGGGCGCTCGCGAACACCTGAGGGCAGTCGCCTCTGCCCAGGTCCACCTCTGCCCAGGCCCACCCACAGCCACCAGAGGGTGCCCATGAACACCTGTATCAGTCACACGTCTCCGGCGCTCAGAGCCCTCCCAGGCTCCCACCTCACCCCACCCAGGGTGACCTCCCCAAGTCCACAAGACCCTGAACCATCTGCCCTCATCTCTACTTTCCCCTCTGCTCACTCTGTTCCAGCCACGCCAAGCATCGTCCTGCCTCCAGGTCTTTGTACAGGCTGTGTCCTCTGCCAAGATGGTCCTTTCTACAGGTATCGGTGTGCTTCCCTCCCTCATCCGCTTCACGTCCCTGCCCAGATGCTTTATTAAAGAGGTCTTCTAGGCGCTTCCCAACCTAAAGCACCCCCCCTCTTCTATGCCTTTCTCTGGCTTTATTTCTCCACTCTGTACTTATCACCCCATGCTGTTGCTCACCTCCTCACTTCAGGGATCTGCGGGGTCTAAAGGTGCAGAGATCACTGGGGCCGAGCTGTGTGGGGGTGGGGCTGATGGGTGGGCCTGGATTCAGGTTGCGGGAGACCCTTCAAATAATCATCTGTTCTGTAGCTGGCCTTTCAACACCCTTGACACCAACCTATAACAGTTTCTTTCCTCTAGGAAAGCAGTTGGAATTAATAGCTACAGCTCCCATCCACTGTAGCTAAGTGAGGTGCCTGGGGCCTCTTTGGTTCCTTTTCAGAGACATGGGAAGGGAAAGAAGAGAACGTGACATTCCTGTGAAAAGTCACTTTTGCCCAACTGCTTACGTATTTCCTGTCTCGGGTGGAGAAAAGGAAGCCACTTATTGTTATGGACTAATTGTGTCCTCCCAAAATTCACAATGACGCCCGAATGCCCAACGTAATGGCATTTGGAGATGGGCCCTTCAAGGAAGTGACTAAAGTTATATGAGGTTATAAGGGTGGGCCCTAAGAGAGACAGACAGCAGGCAGGCTTATGCGCAGAGGACAGGCCATTGAGGATACAGCAAGAACGTGGCTGTTTGCAAGCGAGAGGCCTCTCAGGGGAAACCTAACCTGCTGGCACCTTGATCTTGGACGTCCAGTCTCTAGAACTGTGGGAAAGTATGCCTCTGTTGTTTACGTACTGTCTCTGCTATTTTGTTATGGAAGCCTGGGCTGACTAGGCTACCTGTTCTTGGTGAATGGTTCAGGCCGGGTCAAGGTTTCTCGCCCTGTCAGCACTGTCAGACACTGAGGCTGGATTATTCTTGGTTGTGGGGCCGTCGTGTGCACTGCAGGATTTCAAGCATCCTTGGCGTCTACCCACTAGTTACCAGTAGCACTCACTGACCCTAGTCCTGACAACCAAGCCTGTTCCCAGACGTCGCTGGGTATCCCCTGGTAGACACAATGCCTCCGGTTGAAAATCACCACTTTAGACTCCTTCTGCTTCAATTCACATGGAAATCTCTCATTTGGGATTGCTGTTCACATTGAAACACAGTAAATACCCTGCCCATGAATCTTTAAGTTGAGAACTTTCAAAGATGCGAATGTGTGTTCCCTCAGTGTCAGGCCAGGCACAGTTAAACTGCAGGTTCCCTCCACGTCCTACTGCTGAGATCCTTCAGCTCTGCCATCTCCCGCCTCCCCTCCCTCTGCCGGTCAGTAGCTCTTCTTGCCTGCTCACTCAATTCCAGCCCCCGTATTCCAGCTGTCATGCTATACTCTGTGCTTTTTAAGTTACTATACTGTAAGATTGAAAATGTTTTCTTTCTTGTTTGTTTTTATATATTATTTGTGTGGAAAGTATTATAAACCTATTACAGTACAGTGCTATAGAGCTGATTACGTTCATTTGGTACCTAGGCTAGTCTTTGGACTTAGGAACATATTGGACTTATGAACACTCTTGGAACAGAACTCATTCATATGTAGGGGATTTACTATGAAGGGAAAATCCTTAGGGGATTTCAAGGCAGCTCTCCCTTGGGGTCATGGGATCCACTCAAGGCTGGATCCCAGGTATACTCCTCCTCCAGGAGTTGTTAATACAGCTCCCGGGGTTGCCCTGGTGGCTCAGAGGTTAAAGCGTCTGCCTGCATTGCAGGAGACCTGGGTTCCATCCCTGGATCGGGAAGATCCTCTGGAGAAGGAAATGGCAGCCCACTCCAGTATTCTCGTCTGGAGAATTCCATGGACTGGGGAGCGTCACAGGCTGCAGTCCATGGGGTTTCAAAGAGTCGGACATGACTAAGCGACTGACACTTTCACTTTCAAAGACAGAAGGTACCCCTGTATTTGGGCATCAGTCCCCCAGAAACCAGTTATGTCCCAGCATCTTCCCCTCCCTGACATCACTCTACACATCCCTGGTGGGCCTTCTCTGTTGCAGGGTCCATCCCACGCACGTGGCAACATTCAAGAGCTTCTCTTGGGACTTCCCTGGTGGTGCAGTAGTTAAGACTCCATGCTCCCAAAGCAGGGGGCTTGGGTTCAGTTCCTGGGTGGGGAACTAACATCTCATATGTCACGTGGCCAATAAATAAATAAAACATTAAAAAAAAAAGCCTCCCTGGCATGCCAGGTACCATAAGGGCCAGCCCACTTCCAGTTTCAACAGCCAAAACTGTCTTCAGCTTTCCCTGGGGTGAACTGCCGGCACCCACATAGGAAGAAGGTTTCTTCTCTGTAGGATATTGAAGGCAACGGGTGAAGGCGGTGGTAAGATAAGACGGGAGCTCCTGCTGTCATCTCTGTGTTAATTTGGTCTGTTAGAACTGACAACAATTTCTATTAGTTCATCAAAAGCTTCCACTTCTGCCATATGCTCCTTAATATGCAAAGTTGTAAAGAATGAATAAATCATCATTTTTCAGGCTAAAAATAAAACCAAAAACAAAACCAAAGCTGTCTTCAGACATGGCCAATGATCTCTGGAGGCAGAATCATGTCTGGTTGAGAACTCCTGACTTAGAGTTTAAACCCCTGACCAGGATCCCCGCCCCCTGACCCTGCTCTTTCTTTCCTTTCCACATTTTGGGCCTTTGAACATGTTACATAGTCTGCTTATTTACAGTGGCCTATTTGTTTGTTGCCTGTCTCCCCACAGCCCCTTAGGGCTGGAGGTTCGTCTGTCCTTCCCTGCCATGACCCACTTGCTGAGCACAGGGCTGGGCACACAGCATGTGCCCAATGGGGCTCTCATTCAGTGAGCTGCTAGTAACACAGGCAGGTCAGATCAATGGTGAGCAGGGCCCTGTGGGACACCCAGGCACGAAGGCCTTTTTCCTCCCCCTTGTCTTCTAGGCAAGACTCCAGCCTCCTTGACCTTTCCTGAATTCCAAAGGGTGGATTCCAACAGTTGCTAATCAAGGGAGCAGCAGCCAGGAAACCCCCTGAGGTAAGAATAAAGGGGCTGGAGAAACTCATTGAGATTAGGAGAGGGCTCCCCCTGTAGCTCAGCTGGTAAAGAATCTGCCTGCAATGCAGGAGACCTGGGTTCGATCCCTGGGTTGGGAAGATCTTCTGGAGAAGGAAATGGCAACCCACTCCAGTATGCCTGCCTGGAGAATCCCATGGACAGAGGAGCCTGGCAGGCTACAGTCCATGGACTCGCAAGAGTCAGACACGACTCAGCATCTAAACCACCACCACTGCCTGAGACCCTGCACACATTCTAATGTTGTCAGCAATCCCACCCTTTCAAAACTTTGCAGAACTGTTGTTGTTCAGTTGTTAGGCTGTGTCCAACTCTTTGCAATCCCATGAACTGCAGCATGATAGCTCTTTCCCTATCTCCTGGAGCTTGCGCAAACTCATGTCCATTGAGTCAGTGATGCCATCCAATCATCTCATCCTCTGTCGCTCCCTTCTCCTGCCCTCAATATTTCCAAGCATCAGAGTCTTTTCCAATGAACGGCTCTTCTCGTCAGGTGGCCAAAGTATTGGAGCTTCAGCATCAGTCCTTCCAATGAATATTCAGGGTTGCTTTCCTTTAGGATTGACTGGTTTGCTCTCCTAGCAGTCCAAGGGACTCAAGAGTCTTCTCCAGCTCCACAATTCAAAACATCAGTTCTTTGGCACTCAGCCTTGTTTATGGTCCAACTCTCACATCCACATATAACTACTGGAAAAATCATAGCTTTGACTAGACGGACCTTTGTTGGCAAAGTGACATCTCTGCTTTTTAATACACTATGTTTATCATAGCTTTTCTTCCAAGGAGCAAGTATCTTGTAATTTCGTGGCTGCAGTCGCCATCCACAGGTAATTTATCCTAGCAATGGGATTTATGGTGGGGCTCTTGAGCCATGTGGTATCAGTGTGACCTCTAGATGGGCGAGAGGCTGAGCAACTGAGGTCAGCCAGGCTTACATGACTAATTTTCAATAAATATGCTAGACTCAAAGTTCAGGTGGGCTTGGGTAGTTGACAATGCTTCATACGTGTTGTCACACGTCATTGCTGAAAGATTTGTGTATGTGGCTCCGTTGGAAGGGAGTGGAAGCTCCCTCTTGGTCTCTTCCAGACCCTGTCCAAGTGCCTTTTGCCTTTGCAGATTTTAATCTGTATCTTTTTGCTGTAATAAACCACAACTGTGAGTAAAACAATTCTTCTCAGTTCTGGGTTCTATCAAATCACTGAATCTAAGCCTTTTTTCTTTTTTTGAACCTTCATTTTGGGTTATCCTGGGACCCCCAAACACAGGTTCTCCAGAGGAAAACAGCAGCTGGGATACAAAGGTATTATGTAGGGGCTTCCCAGATGGTGCTAGTGGTAAAGCACCTGCCTGCTGATGCAGGAGACGTAACAGATGCAGGTTTGCTCCCTGGGTGAGGAAGATCCCCTGGAGGAGGGAATGGCAACCCACTCCAGGATTCTTGCTTGGAGAAAATCATGGACAGAGGAGCCTGGCGGGTTACAGTCCGTAGGGTTGCAGGTCGGACACAACTGAAGCGACTTTGCACGCATGCATGTACCAAGAGTGGGTGCACTGTTAGACCCATTTTACAGGTGTGGGAACAGTAGCAGGCAGAATTCTAAAGCTTACCCTTCTCTCCCAGCAAGATTCTGCTTATTCAATCAAATGATAGTCTAGGGATTGCTATAAAAGGACTTGGCAAATGTAATTAAAGTCCCAAGTCAGCTGACTGTAAATTTCAGAGCTGATCTAGGTAGGTCTGATCTAATCAGGTGAGCCCTCTAAAAGTAGAGCATTTTCTTGGCAGCAGAGAAGTCAGAGAGACTTGGAGCACGTGAAGAATTAGATGCATCCCCAGGAGCTAAGCATAAACTCTGGCGAGAAGCCAGAAATGAAATGGGGACCTCAGTCCTGCAGCCATAGGCAACTTAATTTTGCTAACACCCGAATAAGCCTTGGAGTAAATTTTCCCCCAGAGCTTCCAAAGATGAGCCCAGCCTGGCCACCTTGATTTTGGGCTTGTGAGACTGTGGATGGAGAGCGCAGTTGAGTCTATCTGGACTTTGACCTACATACCTATATGCTAATAAATAGTTGTGTTTTAAGCTGTTAAATTTGTGGTCATTTGTTACATGGCATTGCTAGCTAATACATGGGCTGAGGCTCAGAGCAGGTGAAGTCTTCTGCCAAAGTTTACAATTGAGGACAGGGCAGGTAGGTGGGCAAGCTGAGTCCACTTTTCCACATGATTATAAGAAAGCAGCTGCTCATGCTTCTGCTTCCTCACCTCCCTGGGTTGGGACCTGGACCAGTTTCAACCATGTGTGTGGGGACCTGGACCAGTTTCTGTCTCACTGGACCAGTTAGTTGCTCAGTCGTGTCTGACTCTTTGCAATCTCATGGACTGTAGCCAGCCTGCGTCCTCTGTCCGTGGAATTCTCCAGGCAGGTATACTGGAGTGGTTTGCCATGCTCTTCTCCAGGGAATCTTCCTGACCAAGGATCAAACCCAGGTCTCCCGCACTGCAGGCAGATTCAGTTCAACAATTCTGATAAGCAAACAGTCTGGGGCAGGCAGAGCCACAACACAGACAGGCTCCCAGTCCAGACTAGATGCATGTGCCGAGATGCCTGGCAGGTCCAAACCACTTGCCTCTGACTTGCTGCATGAGGAAGAAATTAACATTGTGTGTCAGACAAGGGCCTGAGCCCTGACCCTTCCTCTTCTCCACTTACGCTGTTCTGAGTCTCAGCCTCACTCCTGATTCTTTCACTCGATGTGGGGGCACCTCCTGCTCTCTTTACTTTGATCCCCATGCTTCCTGACTCTTAACAATGTCTGTCCTCAACGTGCCCCTCCCCGTCACCCTGCCCCCACCAGGCACTGTCTCACTGGAAGCTGCTGGTCTCCCTCCCTGAATGTCTTCCTTCTGAGCAAATTCCGGCCTTGGAGCCTCCTTCCTTTCTTCTCCTCAGGGCCCTGGAAAGAACACGTGTCTGCAGTGCTGCCTTCCTTCCTGGTGACCTCTCAGGGGCTTCAGCTGAGTGCAGCCCTGATCTCTCTCTTCCGCCCCACTGAGATTTCCAACCCTTTGCTGGATGATGGACCCAGCCCCCCACCAGTGACTCTCCCAACTTCCTTCGCTTTGGTGATTCATGCACCTCTGTCCCTGCCCTGCTCTCTCATTAGCTGCCAAGTCACATCCAGTCTACTGTTAGGCTGAAACCCACTCTGGGCAGTCTACTTCAGAGCTGCCCTGGTCAAAGTGGTCGGTGGTGACCTGGCACAAAATCCATTGCTCACTCACGGTCCTCAATCTTCAGAGCTGCCCTGGTCACAGTGATTGCGGTGACCTGGCACAAAATCCATCGGTTACTCTTGGTTCTCGCTCTTGGTCACTCTTGGTCCTGGGCAGTACTTAAACACTGGAGATGCCTTTTAGGAGCCAGTGTTGCCCTGCTATCCACCCACCTCCCTGGCCTCTCCTTTTCACTTCTTCTCAGCCACCTTTAATGCTGGGGTGGCCCCAGGCTCAGTCTTTGGGGGTCTCTCAGTTCACTCACCCCTTGGAGAGCTCCTCCAGTTGCCTGGCTTAACAGCTGTCAGCATTTGATGCCTTCTGACTCTACATCTCCAGTCAAGCCAGGAGGACTCACCATCTCACTTTCTTCAGAACCTTGGGGTGGGGGGATGCCAGAAGTGTGAGTTGGAGGGCCCCTTCTAGCCCCCATGTCCACGTGTCACTGTCAACACCAATCTTTTGCCCTCCCTTGGCCCCAAACCTGCTCCTCCCGTCTCTTCTCTCAGGCAACTGGGGCTGGGTCCGTCCTTTAGTTGCTGGGGCCACGCCCCTTGGGGTTGGCCTTTATGCTCTCTTTCTTTACACTGCACATCCATCCATCAGCAATCTGGTCGTTTTGACTCCCAGGAAATATCCAGAATGTGAATACTTCATATGGCCTCCTTCCAAGCCCCTCTCCTGTGTTCCCCTGATTTATGTCAGGGGTCCTCTTAGCCCACGGGTCTACCCTGGTGGCTCAGATGGTAAAGAATCTGCCTGCGAGGCAGGAGGCCCAGGTTGGATCCCTGCGTGGGAATGATCCCCTGGAGAAGGGCATGGCTACCAAATCCAGTGTTCTTGCCTGGAGCATTCCATGGACAGAGGAGCCTGGTGGGCTACAGTCCATGGGGTGGCAAAGAACTAGACACGACTGAGTGACTGACACTTTCACCTTCTCCTAGCTCAGGCCTTTCCACTGGCTAGAGGGAGCTGAGCCTGTCTCTGCTCACGAGACAGCGTGGCGCCCCCATGCGGAAAGTGCAAGTCAGTGCAACACGGCTCAGGGTGGGGTTGCGGAAGGGATCTGCACCCGCTGGTCCCTCTGCCTGCAGTGCTTTCTCCCCAGGTATCCACGTGACTCCCTCACAGCTTCCTTACGGAGGTCTCCCCCCGCCCCCTGCGGAAGTGTCAGTGTCCCCCAGGCTTAGAGAGGTGTCCCGCACACGGATATTCGCTGAAGCAGGTGAATTTGCTAAGTCCTCTGAGGCCCTGGCTCCATCCACCCCGCCCCACCCCTCAGTTCCATTTCTGCCCTTACCTTTGGCAATTTTGATGTCCAGGGCCGTGCGGATCAGAGCCATGAGGGTAGAGTTGAAGTGGACGGTGTTGTCATCGGCGACGGGCAGATCCATCCGCAGGAGCCTCTGCAGAAAACCAAAGGCAAGGGCAGTCATTCCCAGGGACCCCTCCGCTATCCCGTAAGCCAGACCCGCCCTACCCGGGGAGCCCCAGGAAGAACTCTGAAGGCAGCGGCTAGGGTGCCCCCCACCCCTCAGGTTACCTGTCCGTGTTCCATTTCCTGACTGCCCCTGGTGACCCATAGGGGGCGCACTGGGGGCTCTATGCTGCCCGGTCCTCAGCCGCCTACTGGACCCTAGAAGTGGCATTTCCAGGGTTGGCCCGGATCCTTGCCCTGCCCCAGAGTTCTTCTGGACAGCTCCGTTCCATTCTGACCCCAAAGAAGAAGAGCACGAGCCAGATCGCAGCAGACATGCAGCAGCCAGGCAGAGGGGTCCATGGCCACAGCCGCTGGGAGGGCCGCCGGCTCCCCACCCCTACCCCCTGGCTCGGCCCAGACCAGACCAGATGGGCACAGACCACATCATTCCTCCGAGAAGCGGCAGGCAGGCGGCTCCCCGACTGCAGATGGGGCGGGCCCCTCTCAGACATGCAGTGAGGCCGTGACACACAGAACGGCGGACGGGGGCGCATGCAGACGGAATCTCGAGACTCATTCATAGCTCCGTGGAAAGTGTATCTCAGGGGCATGTCCGGGTCTTGGCTTTTTGTGCGATGGCATGGGGAAGGGGTGAGAGGGTGTTCTCATGGCCCAGGGAAGAAAAAATTCCCTGTATCCCAGGCAGGGGCTCTGTCCCCCATGCTTGGTGGCATGGGAGAAGACGCTGGGCTGGTCTGCACCAGCCCAGGATGAGGTGGCGCGGAGATGAAGATCGATGTCCACCAGAGCAGACACGGGGAAGCACAGAGCTGGAGATGGGGATGGGAATGGCAAACTCAGAGCAGAAGACAAAAGGTGGGTTGGGGCGGGTGGTGAGGGAGGCGGCAGACAGGGAAACAGACTGGGCCACTGTGCATAGCAGTGCACTAAACAAACGGCTCCCCATCTCGGGAATCATGGATTCCTGTTCAAATGACACCTTCCCAGCTGACAGCGGAAAAGCATCGTGTTGTCCCCACACGGGTGGATTCCAATATTTTCCCCACAGAGTGTTCTGTGGAAAGGATGCTTGTTTCAAATTGGCACAAAGGCGCTTATGAACCCGTGGTGGCCCTGCACAGAGACCAAGAAGGAAAGGGCACTCTCCCTCTCTCTTGCACACGCTCGCACACACACACCGACACTCAGCCAAGCAGAGATTGAGAGATGGACAAAAGGACAAACAGAAAAGGGACAGGTGCAGGGAGGGGCTGGTGGGGCACCTCACAGCCTTGCCTGGGAAGGGGGGGTGCCCGGCGGGAGGAGGAGGAGTAAGGATGTGGGGAGGTGGTTACGCGACACGGGAGGAAGTGAGGTGCACAGAAGGGGAGGAAGGACTCTCAGACACAGCGGGGGCCAAGGTGGGATGGGAGAATGGAAGGATGGGACCACACTTTTTGGAGGGGTTGACTGTCAAAGTCATCCCCTGAACTTCGTGTGCATGAGTTGTGGGGAACAGAGCATCTGTCCTTGGGTGCCAAGGGAGGTTCCGGGACAGGGGTCTAGAGGGGTGGCCCGGCCCAGCCGCCTGGCGGCTCCTTCAGCCAGCATGCACCACCCCCCCAGGTCGGCCATGGTGCCTGCCCGCCCCAGGCCCCCGCCAAGGCAGCGTGCATGGCCTGCGTCAGGGTGCCACGGTCCAGGGGTCCAGCTGCGGCCCGCCTGCCCACTCTGGAACAATGGAGAGGCATGTTGGGGTGTCTTGGGGGGAGATGGGTGGCTTAGGGACAGAAGACTGGGGAAGCAACTCCAGTGGGCAAGGAAGAGGGGAGAGGCTCTGGGTGCTCCCCGGAAGGTCTCAGATGCCCCAAGGCCCTAGGTCAGAGATCAGCTTCAGGTGTGTATAGGGG
>SJXQ01010287.1:30260-45479 GCA_006408695.1 Aepyceros melampus
TCCCGGGCGGGGAGTGGGGGTGGTGGTGGTGGGTTGGGAGATAGTCATTGGTGTATGAACACACAGACCACGTCATGGATGAACAAATGAATTTCATAGTGCATTTTGATTGGATGAGTTTTTCAGACGGCGTTGTGCCAATATACAGTTTAAAGAGCAGGCATGAAAAGAGACAAGACAAGAAACACAGTCATTATCCATCGCACGCAGGGCAAACCCACCTCACCCCAGCCACTTGGGGGCGCAGCTGAGGCCCAATGGGCCTCACACCCTCTCCCCCTCCCCCAAACCCTGGGGACTTGCCCTCCCAATGGTCTGGCTCCCCCTGCCTCAGCCTGGCTGAACTTTCCCTGCAGACCTAGTGGGCTTACCTGGGAGGCAGAAAGGGGCTGCTGAGGGCTCTTTGCTCAGTAGGGTGACCAATCCCCACCCCCACCCTGCCTCCAGGTTGGGAGTTTATCCTCCTAAAAGCAAAAAGGTCCAAATGCCCACCCTCTATCTTTCCCACCAAGTGATTAGAATTCAGGGCTGGGGTGCTGCCTAACAGACCTCAACCCCAAGTTCATTCACAGTAATAATAGCAAGAACAATAATAATAACTACCATTCATGAACTAATTCCTGGCTGGTTCTGTGCCAAGCACTTTACGTCTGATTTGTTCAAAGTTGCCCTCTCCTGTCCTAGAGCGTCAGCCCACTGGGGGCAGGCATTCTTGTCTGTTTTGCTCTGTCCTCGGCACCTCCACCAGTGCCTGGCATGCAGCAGGTACTTAATGTGTACTTCTATGAATGCATGGGTGAATGTGAGGCTTGCAAGGGTCTGATGAGGTTGGTTCTGAAGGTTAGTCCCAAATTAGGACGAGAAGAGGTAATACAAGTTACCCAAGGTCAAACAGCTTGTAGGGAAGGCTGTTTGACTACTACAATAGTCCTGACATCCCTGAATGGGATCCCATGCCCCATCTTTCCTTCCCACATCTTGTAGTCGGGAGAACAAGCCACTGGGGTCCAATCCTACAGATCTCTTACTGGCAACTAGAGCTTCAATCAGCTTCCTCTACCTGCCCTACTGGGGTGGTGGGTCACCTCTTCTAAGCTCTTGATCCAGAGAGATTTTGCTTCAAGGCTGTCTTGTCTTTGGGTGGGTGGCAAGATAATTTTGATTGTCAGGAGGAGCCCAGACCTCTTAAAAACCTATGACAGACAATGAGGTCTCGGGGAGAGGACAGTGGCCAGATGGAGGTACCCCAATGGGGATAGCCCTCAGCTGGGCATGGCCTCTCTAGAGGAAGGTGTCAGGGCTGAGATGAGGGAAGGGGGAACTTTGGGTTCACTGGAGCTGAAGGCAAAGAACTATGGCCAGAATACCACTTGGGTGGGGGTGTTGGCAGATGCGTCAGAGAATGGTCCCGCTTTGGTGGAGCTTCCCAGTTCTACGAGGCTCACAGGGCAGAAAAGGGGCCCAAATGATCCCTTTCTGCCAGGGGCTCAGTTAGGGACATCCCAGGGAACACCGGTGTGCCCCCAGGAGTCACCAGGCCTGGCTGCAGGCCCTCAGGGGTGTCCCGCATTTTCCTGAGCATTGAGCATCTGCTTCCCGTCTGTGAAACGCGGCAACACCCTCTTCCTTGGGCCTCGCCCCACCCAGGTCTACTCTGTTCTTCTCTGCCTGTTCTGAGCGTCGCCCTAGCTATCTGGCCTCCTGGCTCCTTTCTGGCTGGGTTTGGCCAGTGGAAGTGGCTGGCAGGAGATAGAGGGTGGGAGGAGAGAAGGGGAGGGCATTTCCGCTGATGCTCTGTGCCTGCTTTGGCCTGCCTTTGGCGGGTGGTCCGTCCCTCTGTGCCCACAGTTTCCACCAGGTAGCCCCTCTCCGACTTAGCACCTGGGCAGGCAACAGCTCCCCACGGTGACTGGGCTCCTTCCCTTCTGCTCGGTGAGTGGTCTCTGCTTTCAGAACCCTTCAGCTGAACCCACTAAAGGGATTCTTTTATATGTTCAACCCCCAACCTGAACCAAGAGTTAATCCACATAAAACGCTTGGCACAGTGCCTGGCATGCAGTGAGCGCATGATTCTTGTCACCTATTATTTATTTTTGTTGTTAATATGACAAGGTTGATACCACCCCTGGCCCTTGGCTCTGACATTCTTTGCCCTTTTGCTTCCTTGGTGAGGATCTCCTACCCTACCTCCAGCCTCCCAAGGGCCCTCAAGCCTGGGCTCACTGGCAAACAGCCAGGGAAGGGGTCTGAGACAGGAGCTCTGGGACCCTGAATCTTCCAGACAAGGGGGAAAGACAATGTGGCCCACAGCTCACCACACTGACATCCAGAGACCCCCACATTGGGAACCTGCCAGGCCTGGGGATACAGGAAGACACATGTCCTGGGGACCCTCCTAAAGTCCTGGGAAAGGTGTCCCCCCATTAACCTGAGGGCCGGGCTCCCTCCTGCCCATGAGCCAGAAGATGGTCAGTTCAAGCAAGATAGACTTGAAGCTGGTTCCCTTTGGACTCCCAACACTGTGTGCTATTTGAGGGGCAGGGCTCAGCCTTGAGATCCTTTAAGCGTCTCCAATTTTTCAATGAGCTTATCCACAGTATCTATTCATACATCAGTAGCCAAGATGCAGGGAATTCACACTGCAGTGCTGGGGGCTTTGGACACCCCCGTCTCCCCACACAGCCCCCCTGAGGGGCTTCCTGATTCTGGGGGCCCCCACTTATCCCTCTTTGGTCAAGGTCAAGTGCTGGCTTGAGTGGCTGTCGGGACCCTCTGCTCCTCTGTGACCTCCTCCTCACCTCTCCCAGCCCAGCCAGGAACTGCCCGGAGAGAAGCTGGTGGGACACTTACCCCAAACTCGGTCACGAGGATGTCGGTGATGCTGCCCAGAACAGTCACAAGTCGAAGATGTTCCAGGCATCGCGAAAATAATTCTAGAACGGGGACCCACAAGATAGAGATGCCAACGCAGGGCTCCAGGGCTGGCCCCCATGTCCAGCCCAAGGGGTCCATTAGCGGCACAGCTGCAGACCAGTCTGAGTGCCCGGAACAGTTACAGTCGATCAAATAGCAAAATGTATCCTGCTGCTCAGATATCACGTACTCTGAGTACCCCCTCCCTCCCTGAGACCCCCTCTGCCTCCCCATGGCTTGCTTGATCCCAGAGGGGGGCCCCTCCAGGTGTTATTTCAGCCTCACTGGTGGGGGGTGGGTCAGGGCTGCCCTTCTGGGCTGTGCCTTGATTCTCCAACAGTTCCAAGGGTCCCCCGAGACCTCAGATCCATCATAATTGACGTCACTGGGATCCTTGCAAAGACTGTCAGAGGGAAGGTTTATCACCCATTTTACACAAGGCAACTGAGGCTCAGAGAGCAAAGTTGCTCACCTCAGGCATCAGAGAGGTGAAGAGACAGGATTTGAACCTAAATCTGGGCAAGTCCAGGGTCTACGGACAGGACCGCGCTGAATCAGGACTGTGCTTACAGCAAACTCGCTAAGACAGTGGCCTCTGGGTTCACATCCCAGCTATACCGTCATCCCGCTGTGTGGCTGCGGGTCAATGACTTAACCTCTCTGTGCCTCCGTTTCCTGGTCACCTTGTGTATCCAGTTACACACAAGGCTGTGAGGCTAGTTATAGCCAATGGGTTGTGAACAAGAGGCAGCAGGAGTCCCCTCTGGGCAAGCACAGTACTCGCCAGAACTCTCTTCACCCTGGGCCTGGTGACCAGCAGTGTTCCAGCTGGCAGCTGCTCTGTGAGCCTGGATCTCTGAGTGACTGAAGGCAAACAGCACCTCCTCCCCACTCCTGCTGGGTGTCTACAAACCCTTTGTTGACTGGAGCAACTGAAACGTAGGGGTTGTATGTTACTGCAGCTTAATTTGATCGATCATGACTGATAACATCCCTGGGTTGGATTTGGTGCACCTGGGACATACAGGTATAGTATGCTGTTGTTAAAACACTGAAATATTTCACACAGTTTGAGCCCACAATGAGTAAGCACCTCTGCCTGGATCTAAAGGTGTGGCTCAAATAGCTCTTCTCTCAAGGTTCAGTGGGAGCCACACTAAACACAGGCTTTCCCAGCATTCTCACAAAAGCAGAGGGTGGGACAGAGCTTGGACCCCATTCTAAGCAGTCAGCTTCTCCCCTAAGCATCTCACACAGCAGCAGCCCCTCTGCCTCAAAGAGATGGACCCGGGCTTTGCAGCCGTGCTTCTCAGGATCAAATTATTCTAGCATGTATGAATCAAATGTCCTCGGAGTTGGACTGCTTTGGCCTCAAGGCCCTTTTATGGAACATAAGGGTATAACAACAATCTGATAATGCATGTGAGTCCCTGAGTGTGGGGTCTGGTATACAGTAGGGCTTCCCAGGTGGTTCAGTGGTAACAAATCTGCCTGCCAATGCAGGAGACTCAGGAGATGCTGGTTCGATCTCTGGGTTGGGAAGGTCTCCCGGAGGAGGAAATGGCAACCCATGCCAGTATTCTTGCCTGGAAAATCCCATGGACAGAGGAGCCAGACGGGCTAGTCCATGGGGTTGCAAAGTCAGACATGACTGAGCCTGAATGTACACAGGTTCTCAATAGATGGGTGCTGTTTTAGGATTGAGAGGAACTCAGGTTCCATTGGCACTTTTGGGTATTTATATAGCTGCTGCTAGGGTCCTACCCAGATGTCCTCATATTTGACTGTGCAGCCTTGTCATTCTGCCCAGGGGTGTTCTGTAGCAGCATGCTTGTTGGGGTAATTAACAGCTTCTCTGGGAGCAGCTCTTCATTATGGCTTATGAGCCCTGGGGGATAAATACCCCAGCTCCCTCACCTTGGGTGAGATGACCAGAGTATGTGATCTCTGCTGCCTCTCAGAGGTCCTCCATGGAACTGCACTCCAGTTGCCCACATTGCTAAGCTGCTCAACAAGACACCCTGTGCTGCTGCCTTCCCTTCTCTGTCTCAGTCCCTCTCTCCCCTATGAGGCTTCCTGGGGTCACCTTCCAGATCAATCCCTTGCATTCAATTCTTGTCTCAGGCTCTACTTATATGGGGCCACAAAGACAACTTTCTAGGTGGCTGGCCACATGCTTCAAGCCCCCTGGACTAGAAGGTTCTCTTCTATCGTTTAAATTCCACATGGGGAGCTTGGGGCTTCACCTAAGACTGAAGGGGGAGGCTCAGTGCAGAACTGTGCAGGATTATCAGGGGTGGAGGAGATGGGGTTCCAGGCCCTGGCAGATTGCATCACTTCACCACCAGAACACTGACTGGGGAAAAAAAATCACAAGACACACTGCATTGGGCAGTTGGGTCCAAGCTCATGATCCCCTCAGCTCTGGCTGGGTGTGTGGTTCTCTCATTTTGTAGATGTAGACACAGGAGCAACGAGGCTAACGCTTTGCTTTTGGTCACACTTCTAGAAAGGGGCTGAGTGCTCAAGTATGGGTGCTCCAGGACTTCCCAGGCGGCTCAGTGATAAAGAACCGCCTGCCAATGCAGGAGACACAGGTTCGATCCTTGGGTCAGGAAGATCCCCTGGAGGAGGGCATGGAAATCTACTCCAGTATTCTTGCCTGGAGAAACCCATGGACAGAGGAGCCTGGCAGGCTACAGTCCATAGGGCTGCAAAAGAGTCGGACATGACTGAAGCCACTTAGCACTCAAAACATGCCAGGCTTCTCCCTCAGTCTCCAGACTCGCATCATTTGCGTTTGAGGTTTGCAAGAGCTCTTCTGAGGCAGACACAGAAGATGGGCTTTTCTTGTGATGGAGGAGAGAGGGGAGGTGACACAGCTGAATACAATTAGACTTGAGGTCTGTCTTGTGCCAAAGCTGACACTTTTTACCACCTCGGGAAGCTGAAGTGAGAACCCAGCCTCCGTCTGCTAACACCATAAGCTGCAGGTCATTCTTAGAAAGGTGGGCTAAGCATGTTCTCAAGTGCTTGACAGGTAGGCCTCCAATCCTCAGGTCTCACATCTGTGGATTCAACCAACTGCAAATCAAATGGGTTGAGTCCTCGGATGCAGAACCTACAGATATGGAGGGCTGACTTACCTGCAACCTCTTGGATGCAGTATGAGAACACGTGACTTGTATCAGTGGCACAGATCATACTGGTAACCCTGGAGGGGTCTGCTGTCTACTTTTAAGATAGAAGGAAACTCTAAAGTCCAATTAGCGGCTGGTGAAAAATACAAGTGTAATTTTTTCACATCTCATTTCATGGGTCCCCACACAGAAATCTGTCCCCTATCCACAGATCCCTTTGGGAGTCAACAGACCTCAGGTTAAGGCCACTTGCACTGTTAGTGGGTCATGAATTACATTATAAAAAGGAAGGGGCAGTACTTTCGTGGCAGGACAGTGGTCTGTGCTTCCACTGCAGGGGGTGGAGGTTCCATCCCTGGTTGGGGGGAACTAAGATCCCATATGCTGTGGGACCGGCAAAGAAAAAAAGGGGGTGGGGTGCGAACATGGAATCAAGAAAATAGACACCCTCAAGAGTATAGGGCCTACTCTAATGGGAGATATGGATTCTGAGAAAATTTCATTTCGGTTGGCTGCACTTCTGTGTGGACTTTCCAGGTGGCGTTAGTGGTAAAGAACCCACCTGCTAATGCAGGAGACATAAGAGACGCGGGTTCCATCCCTGGGTCGGGAAGATTCCCTGCAGGAGGGCATGGCTACCCATTCCAGTACCTTGTCTGGAGAATCCCACCGACAGAGGAGCCTGGCAGGCTACTGTCCAGGGGTCGCAAAGAGTCGGGCATGACTGAAGCGATGTAGGATGCATGCGTGCATGGCTCCACTGCAAAGTGTATTTCTTACCGCAGATTGTGGCTAGAACAGTTTGAATGCTATGGACTCAGCTTGTCTGGATCTCCGTTTCCTTACCTCCAGAGTTTGGTGTTGCTTGGTAAGTATGAGAACACCTAAGTATATGGGATCTGTGTGCACTGGAGGGATGCTCGAGTCACCACTGGGTTGGGGGCAGAGGGGCCAGGTGGGGAGACCACCACCAGCACCCAGTACTCCTCTGGGCTTTCCCTTAACCCACAGCACTAGCCCCATGGCCGGACTTACCAGAATTCCAAAAGCCATGACTTTGAGCAGACATTCCAGCGAGAAGAGGGAGGTGAAGACGATGTTGAACACTCTCAGGGCATTTTCATAAGCAACAGAGGCCCCGTAGAACTAGATGAGAAAGGAGGGAGAGAGGTGGGCTCAGTGGGCATGGTACTGGGGAACGCATGCAGAGGTGCAGGAGTGGCTTCACGGCTGTCTTTTCCTCGGGGCAGGCAGCGCTGGGACACTTGGCTTCCCTCTTGATGTGGAGCCAGCCGGAGCTGCAGCCCAGCTCTTCACTGGCTCGGCTCATCTTTTCACATCAAAGCAAAAATTCCTTTCTTGAGCCCTGTCTTAACAGCCAAGATCCCAGGACAGCCTGGCCAGATGGGGCTCCTTGTGATGCTGGAGGATGTCTACAGCATCCTCTTTATAATTCCCAAAACTTTTATTTACTTATTTATGGCTATGCTGGGTCTTGGCTGCTGCTTGGACTTTCTCTAGTTGTGGTGAGTGGGTTTTTCATTGTGGTGGCGTCTCTTGTTGCAAAACATGGGCTCTAGGGCACGTGGGCTCAGTGGCTGCGGCTTGAGAGCTTAGCTGCCCTGTGGCATATGGACTCTATGGTGGCTCAGATGGTAGAGAACCTGCCTGTGATGCTGGAAACTGGAGTTCGATCTCAGGGTGGGGAAGATTCCCTGGAGAAGGGAATGGCAGCCCACTCCAGTATTCTTGCCTGGAGAATTCCATGGACAGAAGAGCCTGGAGGGCTACAGCATGGGGTCGCAAGAGTCAGACACGACTGAGAGACTTTCACTTTCACGTGGAATCCATAACCTTTACATCTAACTACCAGGTTGCATGTAAAGGCTCCCCTGGTGGCTCAGATGGTGAAGACTCTTCCTGCAATGCAGGAGACCTGGGTTTGATCCCTGGGTGGGAGGATCCCCTGGAGTAGGAACTGGCAACCTGCTCCAGTATTCTTGCCTGGAGAATTTCATGGACTGAGGAGCCTGGCAGGCTATAGTCCGTGGGGTTGCAAAGAGTTGGACACAACTGAGTGACTAACACTTTCACTTTCTTTTCACTTTCACCAGGTTATAGGAAATCTGGAAGACGGAGGAAACCAGTGCACCCAGAGGTGAGACAGTTTTCATTTAAGTCATCTGGTTTCCTCAGAAACTTAATAGTGGGGGCAGGCATGGAATGGTTGTGGGGGAGGGGCAGAAGACAGAAATTTAAAAGACAAAAAATTGGAGACCATGTGTAGCCACTTAGATCTTGGCTCAACAACTTACTGTAAAAGACATTTTGGGGACAACTCAATATGGAGCTTCTGGTGTTAACACTAATCTTGTCAAGTATAAGAACATGTGGGAAAATGTTCTGATTTTTTAGAAATGCATACTGAAGAATTTAAGGGTGAAGTGGTGTGCTATTATTTAAAATACTTAAAAAAATAGATGAAATATCCAGAATAGGTACATCCATAGAGACAGAAAGCGGATGAGTGGTTGCCAGGGACTGGGGGAAGGGGGCTGGGGAGTGACTGCTAATGAGGATGGGCTTCCTTTTGGAGTGACAGAAATGTTCTGGAAATTGGGGTGGTGGTTGCAAACATGATGAATGTAATAAATGCCACTGTACACTGAAAAATGGGTAATTGTGTTATGTGAATTTCAGCTCAATTAAAAAAACGAGAAAAAAATAGGTGAAGCAAACACAGTGGAAGTTCTCTATGGGTACCCCTGAGGATGGAGACGGGGTGTTTACAAGAGCCTGGATAACCAGGATGCAGTCCAGGGACCTGCAGCATCAGCGTCACTGGGATACTGGTTAGAAATGCAGAGCCCCAGGCCCACCCGGACCTTGTGAAACAGAATCTGCATTTTAACAAGCTGCCCAGATGACCTGGGAGCAGGCTGAGAAGGGCTGTGCTATTCTCTCCTTCTCTCTTTTGTCGTTTACAACTGTTCATGGTCTTAACCATGGAAAGATAAAAGCACTTGCTTGTAGAGGTGAGTTTTCAGGTGAACACAGACACTGCTTTTTTGCCAATTCAAAAAAAATCAACAGTTAGGACTTCCCTGGTGGTGCAGTGGATGGGAGTCCCCCTGCCAATGCAGGGGACATGGGTTCGATCCCTGGTCCGGGAAGATTCCATATGCTGAGAAGCCACTAAGCCCAACAGCTACAACTACTGAGCCCACGCACTAGAGTCTGCAAGCCGCAGCTACTGAAGCCCGTATGCCTAGGGCCTGTGCTCCGCAACAAGAGAGGCCGCCGCAGCGAGAAGCCTGCATGCCGTGATGAAGAGTAGCCTCCACTTGCTGCCACTAGAGAAAGCCTGTGTGCAGCAATGAAGGCCCAGCACAGTCAAAAATAGAAAACATGATTTAAAAAAAATCAACAGCTAAATTTATAGAGTGTTTTTAAGAGTCTAGAAATGTGCTAATGTCTTCGCAGGAATTTTCTCATTCAACCCTAATCCCCACCAGGCGTATGGAAGGTGCTATTTTTTAAATAATTCTCATTTCATTGACAGGGAAACCGGGGGCTTGGGAGATGACCAGTGCATCTCATGCCATTGGTCACTAGCTCAAGGTTCAGTGGTGAATTAAATGGTAGAGCTGGGCTCAAATTCAGACCTTCGGTCTCCAAAGCACAGGGTCAAAGGTCATGACTTTTCACTCTGAAGAGGCTCCTTGGCTCTAAGGGTTACAAGGTCCTTACCTGTCCTTTCCTCCTCATTTCATTCATCACACATTTATCAGGGGGCTCTTGTTCCCCTGGAGTCAGGGCCTCTCTGAACCCCTGGAATTTAGCAGTGATCAGGACTTGTCTCAGCCCCTTGGAGCTCACAGGTGGGTGGCAGATTGTCAGACAACCCAATACTGATACTGTGACATGTGCGGTAACAGATAGGATGGGACTTCCCTGGTAGTCCAGAGGCTAAGACTCTGAGCTCCCAGAGTAGTGGGTCCAGGTTCGATCCCTGGTCAGGGAACTAGATCTCACATGCAAAATTAAGAGATACTGTGCTGCAACTAAAGATCCCATATGCTGCGACTAAGATGTGGCACAGCCAAATAAATAAATATTAAAAAAAAACCACCAAATAGGATGCTTGCTAAGACTTCATATGGTCCCAGGAGACCATGAAGGCTTACCAGAGGAAGGGCTCTGCAGGGGCAGCCGGAAGGGGTTGGCCAGATGGAGTGCTGGGAATCGTGTGACAGGCAGAGGGAACAGCAGGAACAAGGGCTTGGTGGTAACAGAGTGTGGTCTGTCAGGGAAACTTCTGGTGGGTTCCATCTTGCTAGGGGAGGATGGGTGTGTGGGGCAGGGGAGCAGGGGCGTGGCTAAGCCGCGCGGGGGGAGCAGGGCTCACCTTCATCATGAGCACGATGGTGTTCAGGGCGATCATGGCCATGATGGTGTACTCGAAAGGCGGGGACACCACGAACTGCCACATGCGGTACTGGAAGCTCTGCTTGTTCTGTGGCATGTGCCGGGTCAGGGGTTTGGCGCTGATGGCAAAGTCAATGCAGGCCCTCTGTGGGAGAGAGCCCGGTGGCGTGAAGGCTGGAGGCAGGAGCGAGGTGGCTGGACATCGAGCAGCCCTCAACTCACCCAACAGAGCTCTCCTGCACATTTGCCCAGATGTCTACCTCTCTTACCCTCTCCTGTTTCCCATAAACTCATTATGAATGCTTTCTTTTTCCGACAGCGACGGCTCCTTGAGAAGTTACCATTGGCCAAAACTTATGCTGGTCCTCATCGAATCCCCTCCGCAAACATGATCAGTGGGTACTATCAGTAGCCCCACTTTGCAGATAAGGAAGATAAAGGCTCAGAGAGGTTAAGCCACTTGCCTAGGGTGGCACAGCTACCAACTGGGCGAATCTCAAATTTCAACCAGAGTCTGAATGGTTAAAAGCCTAACCATTCTTTTTTTTTCTTAAACAATTGTTATTGAAGTATAACTGATTTACAACATTGTATGATTTCTGCTGCACAGCAAAGTGACTCAATTATACCTATATACATGCTGCGATTCATGGGGTCGCAAAGAGTCGGACACGACTGCGCGACTGAACTGAACTGAACTGAACTGATATTCTTTTCATGAGCTTCCACGGTGGCTCACTCAGTAAAGAATCTGCCTGCAATTCAGGAGGCCCTGGTTCGATCCCTGAGCCAGGAAGATCCCCTGGAGAAGGAGATGGCAACACACTTCAGTATCCTTGCCTGAGAAATCCCATGGACAGAAAAGCCTGGCTGGCAGCAGTCTCTGGGGTCACAAGAGTTAGACACGATTTAGCCACGAAACCACCGCCAACATTCTTTTCATGTTATTTTCCATTATGGTTTAGCACAGGATGCTGAATATCGTTTCCTGTGCTATACAATAGGACTTTGTTTTTCATCCATTCTATATAGTTTGCTTCTGCTAATTCCAAACTCTCAGTCCCTCCCTCCGCTCCCTCAGCCCCACACATGACAAGTCTGCTCTCTATGTGAATCTGTTTCTGTTTCGTAGATAGATAGGTTCATTTGTGCTGTGGTTTAGATGTCACTTACAAGTGAGATCATATGGTATTTGTCTTTCTCTTTCTGACTTATTTTGCTTGGTACGATAATCTCTAGGTCCATCCATGCTGTGAAGACTAACCACTCCTTCTTACCAAATGTTTAACTTCTCTTTCTCTTTGAGGGAGGCAGACAGGGAAGAATAATGATTATTTAGTCTTAAGGGCCAAAGGAGCAGAGGAAGAATGCCTTCTAGGTCCTCTTCCTAGCTTGGATGATTCTCGAAAGGCAAACAGTCATGCTTATACTCTCCAGTGGACTGGATTTTCTTTCATTAATGTTCTCCACCCCTCCCTGGGAAGGACTGTACCTCTTTGCCCCCACTGAAATCAGATAAGGACATGAGACTAGCTCTGGCTAATGAAATGTGAGATGTGACACGTGCTTTTTGCTGTTCTCTTTTTTTTAATCTGAAGTTTCTCAGAGGCGAACCGAACAAAGACGACAAGGAGCCTGGATATGCAGTCCAATCCGTTTGTGCGTATCTGGCGCCAAGATTCTTGGGATGCTTGTTACTGCATCATAACCTAGTCCAAACTGACTGATACACACACAATCCCTTTTTCCTCTGGGAACCCCAAGAAGAACTACTCCTCATGCAGAGTGGTTTCTGCTTGGAGAATGCTGCTGTGCCCTCCCCAGATGCCCCCAGAAGCTGGTTCCTCTGTGTGTGTGTGAGAGTGGTGGGATGTCAGCGTTTAAGTGGGGATGCCACTGGAAAGTGGTACCTCATTTTTCTCCAGGCTGTACTCCTCCATCATCTTGTCCCCCTGCTCCTGGAAGGTGATGATGATCAAGGCCACAAAGATGTTGACAAAGAAGAAGGGGAACACCACAAAGTAGACGACGTAGAAGATGGACATCTCCATGCGGTACCCGGGGCTGGGGCCCTGGTTCTCAAAGGTGGCGTCCACGGAGTGCTTGAGGACCCTGTGAGGACCAGGGTGGCGAACGGGACAAAGCGAGGCAGGGGAACAGGGATGCGGGACAGCATCAAGAGGGGACAGAACAGAAAGGAAGAGTAGTCACTGTTTCTGACGGCGGTCCCAGTGGCTGCTTTACGAAGCCATAATCTTCCCAACACTCTCAGTCTTTGGGGAGTGTTGACAACAACGTCAGTATTGCTGTCATACTGCCCTGTATCGCGGGCTTATGATGTGCTAAAAAAGATATTCGACCTTTTATTGATTTTTCCAGTAACCCTCTCAGGGAGGTTATTACAGACTCCATTTTGCACACAAGGAAACTGAGGTTCAGCAATTGAAAGTGACTTGCTGTAGATCACCCATTGAGATGGGGTCAGGTTGGGATTTGAAAACAGGTTTGTAGCCATGTATGGGAATGGGTAGGGGGTCGTGGAGGCAGGGGTGTGTGTGTGTGTGTGTGTATTTAAGCACAGGTGGTGGTGGGAACTGAGGAGGTACAATGAGAATGGACATGGGAATGGGTGTACACGTTGCTCTGTACAGTTGCACAGGTCACGCACTGCTCAAGGGCTCTGCATCTAAGTGGCACCATTCAGATTTGTGTGTTAATGATGACAATTTTTTGGCAGGGAGCCCTAAAGTGCTTTCTTTGAGCAAGACCATTAAGTATATTACTGCAATGCTTTTCTGACAGATGGAAGTGATGTCTGTTGAGGAAGGGGCATCTAAAAATTCGCTCAAAGGCGTCTAATGGGCAAGCACCGGTCCCACGTGTGTGGGTACTGTGTGTGGGTGAGTAGAGAGGCACGTGTTGGTTAGGGCATTTGGTGAGCGAGGGAAGCAGGTGAGGATGCGGAAGACACAAGCTGGAATCTTACCAAACCTTTTACCTGCATTCAGCAGAGACTTCTGGGAGGAGGGCCGGGACTAGGGTGAGGAGATCGAGGCACTTGCTGAGACACAAATTCAGGGAGTGTCAGACCCCTCAGTAATTGAGATAAATAGCATTTTACCCCAATGTCTAGTATTTTGTGCAATTTTTAAAAAGATTTTTTTTTGTTTGATGTGGACCATTTTTAAAGCCTTTATTCAATTTGTTACAATATTGCTTGTTTTATGTTCTTTAAGTTTCTGGCCTTGAGATATGTGAGATTTTAGCTCCCCAAGCAGAGGTTGAACCTGCACCCCTTGTATTGAAAGGCAAAGTCTTAACAACTGGCCCAGCAGGGAAGTCTGAACTGCCAGGGATGTCCCATTCTTGCAGTATTTTAGAAAGTCAAAAGAAATGCCCCAAAGCCCATGATGAACAAAATATCAAGCATTTAAATTCTGAGGATTTCCCTGGTGGTCCAGTGGTTAAGATTCCACACTTCCAATTCAGGAGGTGTGGGTTTGATCCCTGATTGGGGAACTAAGATCCCACATGCTGTGTGCAACGTGGTCAAAAAAAAAAAAAAAAAAAAAACCTAAAAAAAATTAAATTTTGGGCTTCAATTTTAATTTTGGCATGAGTTAGTCTCACCCATATCACCCTAGCCCTAACCCAGTCTGGATGGATTGGTCCTGACTTGGAGAATGCCACATCCACAGCCCTGTCTTGGAGATTTAAGGGGATGTGACCACGTGTGCACCTATGTGCAGCCTTTCTGCAAATCAGAAACGGTGCTTGTTCTGGGAGCATGAAGGCCCATATACTCAAAGGTTAGGTGAGCCGAGACATGGCTGGATCTCCACCCTCCAAAGCCCAACCACACGTGGGGGCTGCCACTCTAGTGCATTTTGTATCTTGCATTGTCCCCACTTCCGGAAGCCAGGAGTGAACCTCTCCTTCCCCCAGACCTTTCTCAGCACTGGACTCTCAGACCCTTCTCTCTCCTGCCCTGGACCCCCCGCCCCCCTGAGCTCCTCCTGTGGGGCACTCTGCCTGGCCCACTTACTGTGGCCAGCCTTCTCCCGTGGACACGGTGAAGAGGGTCAGCAGCGCCCACAGCACGTTGTCATAATGGAACTCGTACTTCTTCCACTCTCGATCCCTTGCCTTCACCTCATTCTTCTCATAGAGGAGGTACTTGCCGCTGCCATGGAAAATGGGGACCGCTGGTAAGTGGAGGGGTTTCTCCAGTGGCTCAGTGGTAAAGAATCTACCTACCAATGCAGGAGACCTCAGTTCCTCCTCCAGGTTGGGAAGATCCTCTGGAGGAGGGCAAGGCAACCCACTCCAGTATTCTTGCCTGGGAAAGCCCATGGACAGAGGAGCCTGGCGGGCTACAGTCCATGGGGTTGCAAAAGAGTCAGAGATGACTTAGTGACTGAACAACAACAAGTAAACAGAGGGAAACTCATCTTTGGTTCCAGAGAGAGAAGAGGAGGAGGAGGTGGAGGAGGAGGAGGAGCACGTGGAGGTGGAGGAGGAGCACATGGAGGAGGAGGTGGAGCAGGTGGAGGAGGAGGAGGTGGAGGAGGAGCAGGTGGAGGAGGAGGTGGAGGTGGAGGAGGAGAAGGAGCACGTGGAGGTGGAGGAGGAGGAGGAGCAGGTGGAGGAGGAGAAGGAGCACGTGGAGGTGGAGGAGGAGGTGGAGGAGGATCAGGTGGAGGAGGAGGAGGAGGTGCAGGAGGAGCAGGCTGGCTCT